>PVJO010003392.1:0-124340 GCA_004026905.1 Hystrix cristata | reverse complement strand
TCTCCTCCAGCCTGGCTGCTTTCCTGTCCTCAGATGCCCCAGCTTGCACTCCCGCCTCAGCCTTTCCTCAGCTGTTCCCTCTTCACCCAGCTAGCCCCGTGACTCCTCGATCTCCTCCAAGTCTGCTCAAATACCACTTCCCACCTGTTTAAGTGCATCCTTCCTTCCTCACCCCCACCTGCGGTTCTCCTCGAGCCTCCTTTCCTGGCTGTTTGTGCTGTAGAGCACACCTAACACTCTTGTCTGATTGCTTATTTACTGTGTGTGCTATCTATTGTCTGTTTCCCCTTGAAAGACCGTAAACTCCTCGAATTAAAGTATAGATTTTATCTTTTTTATTTACTAATGTATCCCAAACATACCCAGGGCAGCAATGGACACATGGCGAGCCTTAGTATGTATTGAATTTAACTGAAATCCTTTCCCTTTCTCAGCGGATTTACCTTCTAAGGTTTTTTCCCCCCTACTAATTTCAAGAAGAGGTGATTTCTTGAATCCAGGGCACTTGGGAAAGGCATTTTGAGGGCTGCAGGTTTTTTAATGAAATAACACTGAGTGTGTGTGGGACCTGAGGAGAGTGTGGCCGGGACTCCAGGAAGGCCACAGACTGAGAACTGGCTCCTGCTGTCCCGGGGGAGGTGTGTCAGGGAGGGAAGGGACAGTGTCACACACGTGTTCTTGGCCTGCCTCCGAGGATAGTGGTGAGGAGAGGAGCTTGGAGAACCAGACAAGGGTTCCAAGCCCCAGGACCCCTGGAGCCAAAGTCCTCTTGTCTCCTCCTGGGGCACAGCACAGGCTGGGGGAGACTAGGCAGGGCCAGACATTGAAGCCACCAAGCTTGGGCTGCAGGGCCCCTGGCAGCTGTGAGGCCCCTTCCAAGGTCCCAGGGGATCTACATCTGCGTTTATGGCACTGGCAGTTTAAAAAAAGAAAATGTGTCAGCCGGTCATGGTGGTGCACACTACAATCCCAGCAACTCGGGAGGCTGAGGCAGAATTGCCTGGGCAACATAGTGAGTTCAAGACCAGCATGAACTACATAGCAAGACCCAGTCTTAAAAAATAAAAAATGAATGAGTGAATGAATGTTCCTAAATTCCACACCCTCAGTCCCCACAGAAACCGGATGGAGGGCCTGCTCCCCAGGTAGGTTGACGGTTCTGGTCCAGACTCCCAGATGGGACCTGTCTCGCAGAAGGCAGCGGCATGGCTGCTGTTGGAGGCATTTGATAAGAATTTGATTTCCCTGAGCTAGTGTGTTTCCTGCTTTTTATTCTAGGCTTCTCCACCAGGCCAAAGCAAGCCAAGCAGCAGTGTAGAGATGGACGACCTGTGGGGCTGGAGCGCCCTCTGCTGGGAGAACAGAAGTACAGCCGGGAGTTGTGCATCCTTGTAAGCCTGTCAGGCCCCCAAAAGCAGATCTGGGGCTTAGGTCTCTGACGAGCCCCTCTCTCTTGGGGAATGGACACAGTGGAGTGCCCACCACGTCTCTAAAATTCAAATGTGAGCATGCTCTTGTGTACCCGCGTTCCACTGCTCCCCAAGTTGGTTAACGCCTACTGAGATCGAGTCTGACACTACGCACCCAGAGTTAGCATCAAACTCCACTGCTGTGGGCTCAGGATCCCCCCAGACTGCCCCTGCAAGTGGGGTCCCCAAGACGCCTGTGCTTCGGACCGGCCAGATACAACCTTGGGAGTTCCCCTCACCACCTCGGCTTTGGCGGTTTACTAAAATGAACCTGGAACTTGTAACAGGGACACAGAAGCTGCTTTGATAAAAAACACTGACTCTTCACTTTTTGTCTGCAGATGCCTGACTGTTTAACTGGGTAACTACAAGCAGGATACAGCTTGGCATCTGTCTTCATTTTCCATCTGTCTCCTTTATTTCCCTAAACTTTAGTTAGATTCCTGCTCCTCTCTGCTTGTGGACACACTAATCACTTAAGGAGAGTCCAGCTGAAAACTGGTGATATGGCTTGATTAGCCCCAAATTTACCTAACCTTTCTTGTCCACCAAGATAATAGTAGTTAAGGTATTTTCAAGATTTGCAAGGACATTCAACTGTGTCAACTCTTTTTTTTTCCAGTACTGGTGATGGAACCCAGGAGCTCATGCCTGCTAGGCAAGTGCTCTACCACTGAGCTACACCCCGGGCTGCATTTTATTTATTTATTTATTTTTTTAATTTTATTTTAAACCAAGAACATGTATTGGTACATTCTACATACAATGGTCACATTCATTACATTAATTCTGTACCCATACATGCGGGCTGCATTTTAATTTTATTTTGAGTCAGGTTCTCACTAAATTGCCCAGGCTCTTCTCGAATATCAGTCCTCCTGTCTCAGCCTCCCAAGTAGCTGGGACTACAGGTGTAGACCAACACTCCCAGCAACAACTCCCAGCTTTTACAATGTCGGATTCCAGACCCCCCCCCCCAGCAGTGCCCAGAAGTCTCCAATTACTGCCATAAACCTAATCACCTTGGATTCTGAGAAGAGCGATTTCTCCTGGGAAAAGGATTGTATCGGCAAGCGAGGATTTCCCGGAGCCACCCTGCAGAACCAGAACCGAGATAATGATTGACCAGACCACAGTCTGACCAAAACAGCTCAGTTAAGCTTATCTCTCCGCCAATCCTAATTCTTCTTCTGTTTAAGCGCAAAGCTCCCATCAGTGTCACCAAAGACAGGGCTAAGGGAACAGGTCCCCTGGTCTTCCCAGTATAGCTGTATTAATTCTGCCTTCACCACCGAGTGTGCCTTTGATTGGCCTCCTGGGCAGACCTGCTGGGACTCAGAGCCCTGGCCTTTGCCCTGACACCCTGGCAACAAATGCACGCGCTACACTGTACTGAGCATTACAGCTGCATTCTAAAGGCGGACCCAGGAACAGCCCGTTGAAGACTCGCGTAGAGCAAGACCCGGGAGGGGGCACGAGGCTCCGCAGCCCCCCGTGGAATCAGGGCACACCACACTATGGCACGTTGACTGGCAACCAGAATGGTGTCCAGGGTTTTATTGGCGTGTCATCAGGTGGGAGTGATTGAGCAAGGGCCAGGTGATTGTGCGCCAGCTCCAGCCCCTTCTCCTGCCTGGAGGTCTGAGGACTGAAGTCCCAACCTCCAGTCACACGCGCTCAGCTCATCCCGAAGCTATCTGAGGAGCAGGCGCTAGGAGGCCTGTGAGTCAGCTCGTTAGCATAACAGAGACATGGTTATCAGGAAATTCCAAGGGTTTTTGAAGTCTTGTGGCCAGAAATGGGAAAAAGACCTTTTTTTTTTTTTTTTTTTTTTTGGTGGCTCTGGGGATTGAAGTCAGGGTCTCAGGCACACAAGGCAAATGCCACCAAGCTGCATTCCCAGCCCCAGACAGGTTCTAGTCTTTATTGTTCTGCCCCACAGCCATGCAACCATCAGGGTGGTATCCAGGGTATCTTGGAGCAGAGTCGTGCTGCTCTGCTCACTCCCAGACTCCCCAAGGCGATGACAAACCAGCAACAGACACCCTCTGAGGATCATCTTGCTGTCCTTCCAGAAGGGGGGCACCCCTGGGCTAGAGCAGCTTCTGGCCAGCTCCCCACGGTTCCCCTCCCCTCTGGGATGTTTGTCTCCTGAAAGAGAACTGTTCCTTTCTTCTGGTTCCAGGCCAGCATTGCTTTCTTCTGTTAAATCCCAAGTCCCACTGGCCAGGCAGGCCTGGTGCCCTGCAGCCACCACAGCTGCTCTGGTGGCAGACACCAGAGGCTGAAGCTGCATCCCGGTCTGCAGGCTCTGGAGCCTAGTAAGCCATCTGCATCCTGGCTGCCACTGCTGCAATAATGCCACTGGCCTGCAGGGACCAGAGGGACCTTTGCATGGCCCTGGGCTCCTTGGATACCAGCCCCTGAATCTGGAGTGTGTATCTGGGGGAGGCGGCAGCCTGGGTCCCAGCTGCCTTCCCCAAGACATGTCCCTCTTGGGGGACACACAAGGGTGTTCCTCAGCTCAGGAGGGCAGCCAGGACGTGCACGGTCTCTCCCGCCAGGAGCCGGTCCTGCCCAGACCACCTCCAAAGTGTGCTGGCCCCGCTTCTGGCTCCCCTTCCTCTCTCCCATTCTTCTCAAGACCCGGGGCAAATCCTTCTGTTGTCACACAAGCCCACAGCAAGGCCTGAAGTTGGAGCGCCCCCCCCACCATGGTATTCCCAAGGCCCCGTGCCTCGCTGGATGCAGCCCTGTCTGAGGAGTGCTTACTGCAGGCTGGACTTTGGGTGGGGTGTGTGTGTGTGTGTGTGTGTGTGTGTGTGTGCGTGGTTTCATTAAATCTCCACGGCAACCTTTATACGAGGAATGCTCTCATTATCCCCACTTATAGATGAGGAAACAGAGGCAGAGAGGTGGTGGTTCAAGGTCATAGAACTTGTAATTGGTAAAGCCAGACAGAACCCGAAACTACTATTGTAAAACACCAGGATTCATGTGGCTAAGTGCTTGGAGATCGTCCACACCACCCCTCCCTCTTGCCCTACCACCGCCTGCACAGTACCCACAATATCAGAACCAGGCAGGGGTGGGAGGGCGCATCTACCTGCCCTTGAGGATTTGACCACAGCAGAGTATCTCCAGCTCTCCTTTGTGTCCCTCCCTCCTATTGGCCAGTCCACCCTGGCTGGATCTTGTCTGCTATCAGTTTATTTATTCCTGTCTGTGGTGCAGAAAGGAAGCCACCAGAGAGAGTGCATTTAATCCTTCCACCCCTATTCACCACAGAGGGGCCAGGAAGCATCCTGGTTAAGACCTGGGGAAGCCAGAGCCTCACCACCAGGGTCTGCTTCCCACCATTCCCCATCCCACTAGCTGGGGGAGCTTAACTTTTCTATTCTTCCATTTCCCCAACTGTAAACAGTCTTCACGATGTGGAGTCCCCGGGAGGATCCACCACTGGTGCATCAAGACACGTGGAGTTGGGCATGGAGGGCGGGGCTGCTGTTTTCCAGGGTGCAGCCTGACCTCCTTCAGAGGATGGACCAGTACCTCTCAGCCCTCTCTGACCTCACCTGCAAGCTCCTTCTGCTTCTGCCACGGTGTGTGGAAGCGCTGGGGACCCGGCACACAGCCCTCTGACTTGTCAGGCTGGCCCCAGGCAGGTGGAGCTGTCTCCTCTCTGCAGGTTGCCTGGCTTCGAGTGGGCTGCCTGGAGGGCACCACCTGTTTATGGAGCTCTGCCCAGTGCCTGATTTTCCTTCTCGTAGCAAGGATGCAAAGTATCCCTCAGGAACCCTGGGTGGTGATGGGAACGGTGAGAACACAGGCCTTGGCAGGGTCTGCCCACGTGTCAGCCGCTGGACATTTGGGGCTCTGATTTCAGGCTGAGGTCCTGGGGCAGACATTGGTTGGGGGGAGGTCTTTGGAAGAGCATGGTAGACTCCACTTTTAGGAAATGTCTCTGAGAGCTCAAACGTGGCCCTCACTAGGACTTTGGAGCTGACCTGACACCTAGTGGCCACGAACCAGAATGACTTCACCTTTGGGGAGGATTCTGGGCAGCGCCGAGGGCAGGTTTGGGAACTACTATCCTTACAGGCTTCTAATTTGTTCATTACACATTTGGATGCTTCATGGCTCTACAATACTTAGGGTCCCACTCAGACCCCAACAGTTTTTAGATGCTTCGTTACAGGCAGAGAACATAGAGGATTTTGTGTCTTGCCTTTCTTTGGGCAGACAGGACAGGTGAGTACAGACTACTTGATGTATTTGGTGAGTTTCAGCCCATAAATTCCTCGTTGCTTCACTTCTTTTATCTTCATAATCCTAATTTTGATTCCGAGCCCTTATTTCATCACCTGGTTAGTAGAAATCCAACATGAGGAATATGCTCAGAGCTGAGCCTTCTGCAGTGTTTGCCTGTTGGGGAAGCGCCTCTGGCCATCTGATCCGGGGCCTGCCCTTCTTGGTCCACGATGGTGACTGGCCAGGTTAATCAAAACCTTTTAGGGTGGGTGCCAGTGGTGCAGGCCTGTAATCCCAGCTGCTGGGAGCTGAAGCAGGAGGATGGCAAGTTTGAGGCCAGCCTGGGCTACATGTCAAGACCTAGTGTCACAATAAAATTTAAAATGGGATGGGGATGTAGCCTGAGTACAGAGAGTGGAATGTCGCTCAGTGGTAGAGTGCTCGCCTAGCATTTGTCAGGCTCTGGGTACCATCCCTAAAGCTGTGAAAAGAAGAAAAAGAAAGAAAGAAAAAAAGGGGGGGAGGGGAGAGGAGAGGCGAGGAGAGGAGAGGAGAGAAGAGAGTTCTGAGATGGATGAGGAAGTCTTCATTTTGTTGGTTCCATTTCTCAGGTAGAACCACTGTGGGTCCAAGGTCACAGGCTGGGTAGTGCTGGGACATGACTGGCTATCAGTTCTCTTGATCTGCCCAGGGCTCCCCATGGCCCCTTGGGATTTGTGTCTAGCTGTCCCTCCCTCATTTCCTCAGCCTCTGTGCCCTCTGACTCTACCACCCATCCGGGAATGACTGCTTTTGTGCCCTGATTTCTTCCGGAAGGCTCTTTTCCTTCTGCCCGGCAACCCCACCACATTCCCTATTTGTCTTTGTGGCTCTCAGTGAGGCCACCCAGAACGTGCCCACGGTGGTCCTAAATGCAGAAGGCCCCCCATCCCCTGCTAACGGTGCCTACCAGCAGCCTTGAGATGCCCAGAACTGAGCCAGACTTTATTTGCTCACACCCAGCCCTTGCATTCGTGGCATTTGTGGCATTTGTGGCATTTGATTCTGGGTCATCACTTCGCTGCCACCATCTCTCTTGCCAGGACTCCTCTCTCGCAGGAACTTCTGTCCAGACCACACCTGTTGTTGTCACTTTGCACCTTGAAGGAGCTGTTCTGAAAGTTAAGGGAATAAGGAGGAGGCCACACAGCTTCTTGGCTGATGGGGGAGCGTGTGAAGGGTGCTCAAGTTCAAAGGGGGCCATTCGGAACATTCTCTCATCTTGGCAGAATGTTGAATGGAGGTGAAGTTTAGTGTCGGCCTGGGGCTGCAGCACTGATTTATGGGACTGGCTTGGGATCCGGAGATTTGAGTTTTAGAATGTGCACACTCTCTGACTCCACCGTGCTGGGTGCACCCCAGAAGCCCATTTTAGGGGAATGCATGTGTGCAAACACTACACTTGGCTGTGTGTGACTGCTATTTATAGCAGCAAAATATTAGCTCCAGTGACCATGAAAATGAGATTAAATTATGGGGCTGTTATACCATGAAGTACTATGTGGCAGATAAAAAGACTGAGATGGATCTAAATGTACTAACGTGGAAAGATCACTGAAATGTGTTGTTAAGGCAAAACAAATTCAGAAGAATGTGATAGTCTGATTCTTTTTATGATTAAACACTGCCTGTGCCTGTGTGTAAAACAATGTGTAATAAGAATACATGTGTGCTGAGAGTCTGCCTACCATGGGCCAAGTAGTGTTCCAAATGCCTTCCGGGCATTAACTCATTTGATCCTCAAAAACTCCTATGCTATAGGCACTATTATTGGCTCCATGATACAGATGAGGAAACTGAGGCACCGAGAGACTGGGTGACTTGCCCAAGGTTGCACAGGAGTGGAGCTGGAACTAGAATTCAGGCAGTCTGGCACTAGAGCCCAAGGTTTTAACCATTCTCTTTCTCACACCCACTCTCACGTGTACACACCCCCCCAAAACGTGGTTACAAGTAGGCATGAAAATGCTCCCCTTGGGCCAAGGATTTAGCTCAGTAGTTAGCGTGCTTGCCTTGCAAGCACAAGGCCCTGAGTTTGATCCCTGACACCACAAAAGAAAAGAAAAGAAAATGCTCCCTTGGACTTGTTCCAAGAGCCCTTTGGGGAGGCAGAGTGAACTTGGGGGTGGGGAGATTAAAGAGGATCTTCATTTTCTCTTTGTTGTATGTCTGTGGATTTAGATTTTTACGAGGAGACAGATTTTTGTAACAAAAAAGGGAAAAGATTCGTGCAGCAATAAGCTTACAATTCTGCTCTTCCAACAGACTCAACAAAGCTGTGTATGCATCCTGAGGGGCAATTGGAGGTGGCCCCGAGAGCCCCCACCTGGGAACTCAGGGAGTCAGACCCCAGTTCTGTCTCTTGGCCATCCGACTTTGTCTGCACACCTGGGGAGCTCACTGCACTCGGCGCCCAGGCACTTCCAGGACCCAGGGCTCCGTGACAGCATTTGATGTCCCTTGGCCCGCTTGTCTGTGTCTACTGGTCTTGCTAGACTCGGTAGAAATATCCCTGCCCCAGCCAGGCACCCGGCACACACTACCATCACTCTTCTCACCTGGGCAGGGCCTGAGCACGTGCACCTCGCCTCTCTGAGGGCTGATTGCCGGGCCTCCAGGGCAAGACCGAGGCTCGCTAGAGAAGGGAGCTGCAGATGAGAAGGAAGGTGAGCAGGGACAAGGCTGCTGCAGGGTGGGACCCTGCTGGGACCGGGGAGCAGCAGAAGGGCATGGGGCCCGGGCTCACCTGAAGTTCACCATCCCCTTGCTGTCCTCCAGCTTCTTGATGAGCTCCCCAACTTGGTGCTGGTTTATGGGGACCTTGTTTTGCTGAGGACATGGATGGGAATGTTACAGTGTTCTCTGCTCACCCCATCTCCAGCAACACCCATAATATCTCACTCCTCTTGGGCCCTGGGTAGCAACTGAGAGCTCCAGCCCACCATGCGGGGGCGCTGCAGGAAGCCTGCAGCCACAGGTCCTTGCCCAGACTCCAGAGGACTTCCCTTATGGGGAGAAATAAGGCAGGAGGAGATCAGGGTCCAGGGGAAGCAGGTGGCCCCTGGAGGAGGGGCCTGGGGGGATGGCCAGGAGCTCTCCTTTGCAGCACAGGAAGGTCATTCTTGCTCCCGGTTCTGAGTCCTGGCCAGGCCTCTCGACCATGACCCTGGGTACAGAACGTCTTAGTCATCTGGCCTGGGCCACCCAGAAGCCAGAATGTTTCCTTCTGGGCCCAGGGCCTTCTAGGATGCTCCGGCTCTGGACCTTGATGTGTGCATTTTAGGGGGCCGTGGGCAGCTTCATTGTATGGGGAGTGTGGGATTTCAGGGAGGATGGGAGCACTGCCAAGAGGGAGGACTCTTGGGGACCTTGGGTGGGGTGGATGTGGTCGCTCCTCTCCCTTTTTCTCAAATTCCCAGTAGCCAAGTGCGGGGGGCAGGAAGAATGCAGGGTGAAGAACGTGTTCTATCTTGGGCGATCGGTGGCATCGGGTCTTGGGCAGGGGTGGGGGGGTGGGTTTCTGTCTGGGTCAAGATAAAAGAGGCGAGTGTCCCACAGCCAGTTCTAGGGAAGCTCTGTGAAGTGTACACTGCCCTCTCTCCCCTTCTCCATTCCTCCTCCTCTTCTTCCTCCTCTTCCTCCTGCTCTTTGTCTCTGTCTCTCTCTTTCGGTGTCTCTGTCTCTGCCTCTCCATCTCTCTCTCTTCTCTCTCATTAGCACATATTTGCTGTACATACTGATTGCATTCATCGTGGGGAGTTGGTACATGTACATATCACATCTTAATTAACACCACACACACACACACACACACACACACACACTCAGCGCCTGCTGTGGCCAGGACCCAGCCCACCTGTATCAAAGCTTTCCGGAACTCAGCCACAGGCATCTCAGTTGCTCCAGTGGGGGTCAAGCTCCTGAAGAAGTCTATGACTGGAATTTTCTGCTGGTCTGCATAGTTCTGGAAGAGGCAGGACACCGCTTAGCCCAACTGTCACCCCCTCTACCCCTCTCTTCCCCAGAGCCTGAGAGAAGGGACCCGGGTGCCACAGCACGGTGACCGCACGTACACGCGTTAATAGGGTTCGAAATAACCTCTGTGAAGAGCGGGCGGGCTGTTGGTAGCTCAGAGGTCACAGCACGAAACTACAGCCATGTTGTGTGTGGCTGGACAAACTACACACTCCTGGGATTCTCATGGATCCCCACAAATGCACGTGTGGAGAACAATTTGTTAGAACACTAAAAATAATATTTCAAGACAAATGTTAAGGTGCACATCTGTAATCCCAGTACTCTGGAAAGCTGAGGCAGCAGGATTGCAGGTTCAAACCCAGCCCGGGCAATTTGGCCACCTTAGTGGGTCCTTGTCTCAAAACTAAAGCATAAGAAAAGGACTGGGGATGTAGCTCAGTACAAAGGCCCTGGGTTTGATCCCCAGTACTGCCAAAAAAAAAATTATTTTCCTTTCAAAATATTACTCACATTAGAAGGCAATTTTAGATTAGCAGAATGAAGAAAATAAAAGCTAGCCCATAAATCCAATCCTACCATTTTAGTGTGTATTATTTCTATCTATCTATGTATCTATCGATAGATAGATCTGTTACCCATCTATCATCTTTCTACTGCTTCTACTGTTTTACAAAATACACTACACTAAAACATTGTAAACATGTTTTCAATGTCATTAAATATTCTTTTGGGTCCTTGTTTTTGTTTTTCCTCCCCTCCCACGCTCTAATCCCCCAGGCCAGGTCCTACCCTATTGGTGGCCATTCCTCAGCCCCCTCTTCCTGGAGGAAGTCCTCAGGGCTCAGCTCGGTCCCAGCCTTCCCCACACCCCCTGTTCTGGACACACTGCTTCTCACCCTACCAGGGTGACCCCAAACCTACATGTCCAGCTCTGATCTTCAATAGCTCCTGGACGGCCCAGCACCTCACTCCAGCCTACCCAGAGTGAATTTCTCTCAGCCTTGTTCTTCAGTCTATTACTGCCTGCCGCGGCAGGTGGCCCTTAGCCCACTCCAGTCCTTCCCGGCTTGCTGTCCGGAATGCAGAGGCTGGAGAGCTAAGATGCAGTGTTCCCTGAGGCCCCTCACAGCCCAGGGTCACGGTGTGATGAGATGGGTGGGTGGGTGTGTGAGGCTCGTGCGAGGGGTGGTTGGAGAGAGGCAGGCCACGGGCGGCTGTAGTGGTTTCAGTGGGGGTGGATTGGGGCGGGGGGTATGTTCCCAGTGGTGAAGCTTCCTGACCAAGCAGAAGCAGCAACCATCTTTTTCTTCTTCCTAAGAAAATTTTGTACTTTATTAATGAAGTGTCAACTGCATCTGTATCCATGCCAGTGTAGAGGGAACAACGTCAGGTTTAATGGTGTTAGGCTTGCTGGCAGCATAACTTTCTCTGGTGTCTATGTCCTTTTCATCTTAGAGGTTTGGGTTTGGGATATAGAATATGCCCACATGAAAGGTATAAAAGAAACAGGAGCAAATCTGACAGGCTGCATGAGTAGACTGCATGTGGCTTCCCTTTCCCTTTTCCTCCCTGTTAACTTTTTACTTGACAGCATCAAACAAAATGTTTTGCAAATAACATTTCTCTGAACACTTCTTTAAAAAAATCTATTTCTTTTTTTTCTCTTTTTGGTGCGGGGGATCGAACTCAGGGTCTCGTACTTGCTAGGCAAGCGCTCTAACCACTGAGCTAAATTCCCAGCTAAATCCCCTAAAAAATCTATTTCTTTTATAGCCCCTTCAATTGAATACAGTTTCTATCTTTGTCTGGTTCCTTTATATTATTATTATTATAGTTATTATTGTACACTAACACAACAGACATCTCTAGTCTTGCCACATCACTGGATCTCAATATCTGCAGCCCCAGCAATCACAGTTTTAGCTGCCCTCTTCTTAATGGATAGTTTGAGAAAATCATCAGCTGTACATTAAGTTCATAGATCCCTATTCTCAGGGTTCTGAGGTTCTGGGGTGGTCCTTCTATAGATGCTTTCCAGGTTTCTACTGTCCTGAACAAAGAATTGGTAAGACAAGCAAATAAAAAATCGCAAAGTCTTACATTTATTAAAAATAGGGAAAGAAGTTCACTCCGCAGGGTGAGCGTGGGCCAAAGGCTCCCAGCAGCCCAGCAGCATCTTGGTGACCCAGTCGGGTGTTCTGGGACCTGATTCTGGAATCTAACCCAAGAGCCTCTTTCTTCAGCCTTCCCACCATTTCTGAGGGCTGTCTCTGCGCTTACCCAGCTGGAGAGGAGTCTGTGGTAGCGGCGCAGAACCTGCTCCTGTTCTGGGCCTGGTTCCTCGGTAGGTGCTTAAGACCCGAAACAGCACACTCCCTGGAGGAGCTCACAGAACAGCAGCGGAAGGGCAAGCTGGGGCTATGGGAGTGTGTGGCAAGGACATTTACTCTTTTTTTTTTTTTTTTTTTTTTAAGGTACTAGGGGTTGAACTGAGGGCCTTTGCAATGAGCTACATACCCAGCCCATTATTTATTTATTTATTTATTTATTTATTTATTTATTTATTTATTTATTGGTGCTGGGGATTGAACTCAGGGCCTTGTGCTCGCAAGGCAAACACTCTAACCACTGAGCTAAATCCCCAGCCCCTCATTTTTATTTTTTACCTCAAGGGAAGGTCTCGCTAAGTGGCTAAGTTGCCCTGGCTGGGCTTGAACTTGTGATTCTCCTGCCTCAGCCTCCCAGAGAGCTGCGATTACAGTTTTGTGTCACCACACCCAGTTCTCACGACATCTCTTACATCTTTCCCTCACTTCCGTTGTCATTCTCGCAAGTTATTCCACATCTGGAGCAGGACAATTGTATCCTCCTTGGTTTTCCCACTCCCATTTTTATCCTCTTCCGTTCTTGTCACTGTGCAATGCCAGAAAATTCAGCCTTCAGCCACGTTGGGTGTGGATCACATCTGTTGTTCAACGACTCCCACTGGCTCCTTACTCCAACAGAATCAGACCCCAACTCGGAGCAGGAAATCTGAGGGCACCGCATCCAGCCCAACCTCCCTCTCCAGCTTTGATTTCCAGCCTTCTGTGTAAACTGGAGCCACACAGACCCACACTGTTTTCCCACAACCTCGGTCACATTCTGTGCCACACAGTCCCACTTCGGCCCCTTAGAAGGCAGCAGCCCTGTGGCTCCTGAATCCTTCCTGCTCTTGAAGCCCCTCTCACCCCACTTCCGCAGGAAGCTGTCCTTTCCCGCCTGCCCAATGCTATGAAGATCCAGTTGGATTCTCACATTTCTGCCCTCGTCACTTCACGATCAGCTGACATTTTCTGTCAGTCATTACTGAATCAATTCTACCTTTCCAACCAGACTGCTGCCCCAAGGGAAGGAACATGTTTTACACTGAATGTCTTCTTTGGTCTCTACCTGGAGATTCTTTTTCTATGCTTTTGTTTTGTTTTGTTTTTCTATGCTTTATTTTTTTAAACTGTCCTGGAGACCCAGTGGATCTGTGACTTTGGCTCTACATTCGCCATTCCCAGCTGGGTGGCACTCTCATTTCATATTTGCATCCAAACAACTCCTTGCCTGTTCCCTGGAGCGTCCTGCGCCTCTTGCGAGACAGGATTTCCCTGCTTCCATCTGAAGTCACCTTGTTCTCAAACACACTTGATGCCCCCTGGCCTCCTAGAGCTCTTCACACAACCATAATTTTCATGCAAGAGCTTTTTTCTTTGGTTCTGGAAACTGAGGCACAGTGTGAACCAATCAGGGCAGAGCACGTGCCTGCAGCAACCAGCAGCGGCCGCCTTCCCCACCACCGTTGGCAGCAACAAACACCAGAACAGGCTCCGCTCACGGCCCCGGGAGGTGACGGTGCCCCTTTCGGTTCTAATGCGCTCAGAGTTTTACATTTTCACAGTTACATCTACTTCCTGTGATTTTCAAGACACTGTCTAAGACTGGAGACCAGGTGCAGGGTAGAAATAGATGACTCAAATGTCTCTCTTTAGCTGAAGCCACCAAATAGCCTCCTTGCCGCAGGGTGTCTTGATGTCCTCACCAGCCATCAGAGAGAGCCTGCGTTTATTGGGTGCTTGCTATAGGACGGACATTGCTCTAAGCTCTCAATGCATGTTAAATAACTGAATCTCCACAGCAGCCCTCCTGGGGTGCTACTACTGTTTTGTTTTACTTTGCAACTCTTTTTTGTTTTTCTCTTTCTGATATTGTAGTTTATGCCCATTGCACAGGTGCAAAGGCGACCACCTCAGTGACTTGCCTTTGGGCTTACATTAATAAATCGAGGCCCGCACAGTGGACTCCTCCTGGGCCAAGCCCCACCCACTTCAGAGTTCAGCAGTCTCCCTCTGGGAAGTGGACGCACTACCAGGGATCCAATATCTGCAGGGAACAATCCTAGTAAACAGGTTCGCACAGACACTCTGGGGCGGGAGGAAGGCGGCGCTCACCTGGATCAGTTTCATGGGACTCTTCTGCAGGGAGAGGGATTGCTTCTTGCCGGAGCGGCCTTTCGCTGTGTCATACAGCACGTCCAGCTGGGGATGGACTGCATACACCCCATCCAGGGTTTTCATGAACTGCTCGCTTACCGGCACATTCTGTAGCAGGGACGGGAGGGACCCACGGTGAAGATGCTGCCACTGTGCGTCTCCCTGCCCAACCAGACCCCGCCCCACCTCCGCCAAGTTTAGAAGTTTTGTCTTTTCCGGTTTGTTCTGCACTGTGGCTCCTCCACTGCGACAGCTCTGATGTTTTAGAGGTTGTGGATTTGACTGTGGGTTTCCTACATGATTTTGATCAGGTGTTTATGTTGAGCTACATCCTGCCAGCTCAGCTCCACTCTCAGACGGCAAGATTAAGTGCCTGCATTTTATGGATAAGATAGAACGAGTTGAGAGGCCAGTCCTTCTATATGGACTCGAGTGTAGTTCTTTGGGGTGTGTGCAGGGGAAAGGGATCCCTCCTTTCAGCCATCCTGCCATGGCTCAAATGAACGGGGAGCTCCCTTGTGGAAGTGCCCTCAGAGCTGGTTTATAGGGCACAGGGGGAGATGCCTCCTATGAAATAGTGCTGGATCAAACCTGGTCTCCACCAGCTTGACCAACCTGTGCCATCCCCTACATGTGGTTCTGAGTGCATTTTGTCTTCTCAAAGAATTATTCTTATGCTTGCAGGATGAAGGCTGTGGATAGTCTGGAGAAGGTCTTTGGAGGGAGCAGGGATTCCAACACGCTTTAGCACTTTGGCGGTAGAGTTGATGAAAGGGCAGGAAAAGGGTAGGAAGAGGCCATGCTGCAGTTTGCATGTGGTTTGTCTCTCAATGGGGTCATTTGTAGGAAGTTTGGTGCCCGGAGTGACAATGTGAGAGATGGTGGGTTCTTTCAGGGGTAGAGCCTAATGCCAGGTGACTGAGTCACTTGGGCACTGCCCTCTGAAGAAATCGAGGTAGTTCTCTGGGACCTCAGTTACAAAGAGCAAGCCTGGCCCCTCCCTGGTCTCCGTCGTCTCGCCATATGACTTTTCCTTGTGGTGTACACTCCCACTACAACCTGCCATAAGGCGATGCAGCCACGGTGGATCACTTACAGAAATGTCAAGCTCTTCCATTTTAGACTTGGGGTTCCTCTTGATGGACAGGATAAGTAAAACAGCCCCGTCCATACTTATAGGGTTCAGGAAGAGCTGTGGGAGGGGAGGCAAGACAGGAAGAGGCTGAGATGAGGGCAGGAGAGGCTGGTTTAGAACATAACTTGAGCTTCTTCCCATCAAACTATGTGCCTGGTCTTTCTCACAGATTTCTCTATAAGTATCTGTCTCCCTGTCCATCCGTCGGTCCATCCATTAACTCACCTATCCACCTCACTACTCATCCATTTGTCCATCCATCCATCTATCTCACTGCTCATTCCCATCTAGCCAGCCATCATCCATCCATCATCCATCTGTCATCCATCCATCCAACCAATGCGTATTGGAGGGCTGCCATGTGAGAGCCACCGAAGGATGTGCAGACAGACACAAGGTTTCTGCCCTCAGGTAGCTTGATGGACTTAGTTGGAGGAAACATACAAACAAACAGACAGCATCGGAAATGTGATAAGAGCAGGGACAGAGGTACACGCAGGTATTGCAGGAAGAAGGCTAAGAAGGTGAGCTGATCGTGGAGCTTAGCTCTGCTGGACTAATGGAATTAAGCAGGTCTGAAGAAAGGGGAAGCAGAACTAGAGGAGGAAAAAGATTCAGCAAAGTAAAAAGTAGGCCAGTGGACAGGTGTATGCAGCAGTGTGAGTGTTTGGGTGACAGCACCGTTCTGTAAGCCATGGAGGACCTTGCTGGCTTAGCTGAGGAGTTCGGACGTTATCCTCCGGTGCTGAGAGCTGCTGAAGCTGCGGTAGAGGTCAAGAGCGGGGACCACGGAGCCTAGTGGCCCTGCGTACAAGGTGCCTGGCTTTGCATTTACAGGTAATTCCCTGACCACTCTTTATGTATTAGGATGGCAATGCAGGGCCTACGATTCAACATATCAATCCAGGCAAAGCACTCAAGAGTGCTTAGTGCATAGAAAGCAGTCAGTGAACAGAAGCTACTATTCCCCAAGGCTTTCACTGGTGGTTTCAGGGGAAGAGGGTGGCTGAAACTCTCACTGAGCACCTACTCTGTGTCAGGTGCTCCCAGGCCTGCTGTGCCCCAGTGAGGAGAGCAGCTGGAGCCTGCCGTCTTGGGCCTCAGCATCCAGAGCCTTTGTGGATTCACCTCCGGAGGGGGATTTCTCAGCGTCCCCAGATCAGGGAAACGGGGGCTGGAACTGGATGTGGAGAACGATAGACATCTCCTGTGGCAAAGTTGATGAGAACAAGCTAAGAATTTTGCTTTCTACCTTTCTCTTTCGCTTCTAAAGCACTTTAAAAAGTAAAGTATATTACACATGGTTATTGTGGGAAAATTAGAAAAGTAGTAGAAAAAAATTTTAAGTCACCTAACTAACCAGAGACAATTTCTATTGTCATTTTGCCGAAGCATCTTTCTTCTTTCTGTCTTTGTTTCTTTCCTTTTCTTTCTGTTCTTTTTTTTAAGCACTTACTTACTGTGGTCTTGAGTGTGGTAGGCAAGTGATCTGCCATGGAGCTCTATCCGCAGCCCTCTTTATTTTATTCTGAGATACAGTCTCACAAAGTTGCCCGGGCTGGCCTTGAATTTACAACCTTCCCGCCAGAGCCTCCTGAGTAGCTGGGCTTACAGACGTGTGCCACCGCACTCTGCTTGGGGCAACTTCTTGACCTTATTAAATTCAGGTTCTCAGCAGCCTGCTGGGTGTCACTGGCACCAAGACTGAGTCATTCACGGCCTCTGAGATGAGGCTGGTCTTCTGGGATGGCAGGCTCATCCTCACTGAGTCCTGACGTCCCTTCTCTGCCACTATAGCCTTCGCATCTACTGTCCCCCTACCCACCCTACTTCTTGGGGGAGTTGGAGTTGCCACAGAAAGCGAGTGGAGCTGGCTGCTCTCTGCCTCTGGCTCATCATGTGGCCTCATCAAGTCATGTGGCCTCAGTTTTCTCATCTGACAAGTGGAGCTGATAGGGCCCTGTTTGTTAGGCTGGGCTGTAGGTGACACAGCACTTGGCCTGGCTCCAAGTGTGGCAGGAGCCCCAGAGGGGTGCTCTTACCAGAAGTCCTCCTCTTTCATATATCTCAAACTGCCCACCAGCTATGCTGCACATCATTGTGTATATATATATTAATTTAAAATGAATCCATTCATCCAGGTACTACATATTCACTGGGCATCTACTACATGCCCAGCATAAAGTTAGAGGTGAGAGTACAGTAACAGGCAAAACCAGATACAGTCTTTGTTCTCAGGAAGCTGGCACACTTGTGGGAAGATGGAGGATCAAATAGCCACTCAAGAGAGAATGCACTTAGAAAGGGCAGCGGGTTCTGCCTAAAGGGGTGAGCAGGGTCCTGGGAATGGGTCACTTGCTTGGGGGACCCAGCAGGCTCTCTGCAGAACAGGTGGGTGAGTCACGTCCTGCAGCGGAGCAGTGATTAAAGCCAGTGAGGAGAATGGCAGGCCAAGCCTCTGTGCTGGGAAGAAAGTAGGGAAGACCACGAGGACTTGGATGAGAAGCAACGGAGAGAATGCAGTAGGCTGAGGCAGGAGAGGCTCCCAGAGATATGAATCTGAGCAACTGAAAGCTACAGGGGGTTTTAGATGGAAGACAGCAAAGGGTGGTGGGAATAGAAATCAGACTGGTGTTCTCAAGGCACGCTTTGGCCTCAGCGTGGAAGAATACCTGAGAGGCACCGGCTGGAGGAAGAAAGACCAGTTAGGAGATGGCAGAGGCATGCTGAGGAGAGCTGGCTCTTTATCCACATCAGAGAGACAAGCACAAATAGAAGCACACAGGACCGTACAGAGTGTATGTCCTGATGATCCTGTCCAGCAACACTCAGCCCTGTCGCCTTGCTGCCCCCACTCCATTGCAGATGGTCACAGACACACACACACACACACACACACACACACACACACGCGCGCGCGCGCGCGGCTCCTTCCCACTTCAAGGAGACGCTACCTTCAGAACTTGGAGGGTTTCGTTGTACTCCAGTCCCCTGCTGAGTTTGGAGGCCCCTTCGTTGCTGATGTCGTTGCCGCTGACATCCACGTGGGTCAAGCAGCTGTTGAGTCTGAGGACCTCCCCAAGGGCCAGCGCCCCTTCATTCCCAAAGCCATTCATGGACAGATTCAGCTCCCTCAGGGTCACGTTAGTCTCCAGGGAGAGGGAGCAACACCAGCATCAAGGCGATGTGTGACTTGCCCCAACAAACGCCCGACCTGTACTCCCTGCTCCTATCCAGACCGAGCTCTCAGTGGTGCCGGGAGAGAGAGCCGCCGGAGCCATCCAGATCCTTCCCAGCTGGGCTCAGAGTCACGCCTGAGTTCTGAACACGCCCTGCTCTTTAATCAAACCGGCCTCTTGGAGCGTTCCGAAAGATACCACCCTGGCCTCAGCAGGTGGGATTTATACAAAAAGTCATACAGATGCAGGAATTGTGGAAGGCAGACCAGCAACTCCAAAAGCATCTGGTGAGCGGTCAGTGCGCCCTCATCGATGGTGACCATGAGGAAGAGGGTCAAGGGGGAGGGATGGGAGCCCTGGCTGTCCTCCCCTGGCTCAGGGAACCCCTCTCAGAGAGCGCCTTACCCGGAGCCCGCTGCACAAGGCCACAGCTCCCCGAATGTGGAAGTGATTCCAGCTCAGATCCAGCGACTGGAGGCCTACGTTGAGGGCTGGGAGGGAGAGGGAGTCAGCTCAGCACCCGCCACGTCCCAAGAACCCAGCCTGAGCGCTCACAGGACTGCTCGGTGGGCACGCAAAGCAAAACACTCAGCTAACAGTTTTCGATTATTCATTTAAACGCAAAATGGGAAGATAATTCCTGATGTTAGGAAAGATTATATATAATCATGGGAGGCAAGTAGGTTGGCATAATCTATTTGGGAAATATTATGTGATCAGGTATTTTCCCATTAAAATGTGTATGGCCTCACCTACACCTCCGAGACTGCCTAGATGGGGCTCGGTACTGGTAGATGCTTACTAATGAAGGTAAAATTTGTGACTCAGACATATCTGCCCCCTGGGTTATTATGCAACCACTAAAATAAATGCAGATAGACTGGGAAACAACTTCTGAGAGGCATTTATGGTTGTAGCATCTCACAGCACACAGTGTCTTTTTCATAGAGGGCCAAGGTGGTGTCAGTGCTATGGGCGCTGGTACCCAGGGCGGCCTCAGGACCCAGTCAGCCGGAACTGGGGGACGGTAGGCTTGTTGGGATCCTGGGTTTGCACAGAGATCACATTCTTTAAAATTTGGAGATGCTTTTGCTTATGTGCTCCGTAGCGTTGGGAAAACTTCCTATTGACGCACATTCTTATTATTTTTATTTGGGGAGAGTGGCTGTTGTGGGACGGCACTGGCAGGAGAGGCTGAAGGCCTCTATAGCAGGAATCCCCTTTGAGCTTCAGGCCAGGAAAGGTGAGTTACTGTACTCTTCTCTTCACAGACAGTACATTATGTATCAATCCTGTCCCTTTCTGTTAACCAGGATGTGTTTTAGTAAATTGTCCCTTATGTTGAGGACAAGTATTCTCCTGTCTTTGTTCTCTTTCTGTCCTCCTTTTCCTTCACTCTCTTCTCACCCTCATTTCCCCTCCTCTGCCAGTTGCCTCATTGAAGCTGCACCTTCATGTCTGCGTCTCCTACCTGGACACACAACTTGAACTTGAATGCCAATCTCACCTGCTACTAGCTGTGTGATCTCGGGCAGGTTGCTTATCTTTTCCTTGCTTGTAAAATGACATATTCACCTACATAGGGTTTTTGTGAGGATGATGTAAAATGTAAGCCACATGCGTTTTAATGTAATCACTTAATATTCGGTAGCTTTAAAAATAGTATTTTTAAGAGCCAGGCATGGTGGCCCACACCTGTAATCCCAGCAGTCTGGGGGGCTGAGGCAGGAAGATTGAAATTGGAAAAATGAATATTCAAATCGCCAGGCAGGCCTTTGACACATTGCTCCTCCCTCCCACATGCTATTTTGTACAGTCTTCCTTTTCCTTAATCTTAGTCTTCTTAGGGAAAGGCCGTCCTCACACTGCCCTGGCAGGAGGCTGGGAAGGCTGCTTCTTCTCTGGTCCCTGCTGTCCCTATGCCAGGGCTCATGCCTCCTTTTCAGTGCACGGACCTCCCTACTTCTCCATTTTTGTTCTGGACCCTGCTGCTGCCAACCTCTTCAGGATCTCACTCCTGTAATTGTCTTCTCCTCCCCCTGCAAGATCAGCCTCTTCTTTTCTCTCCTTTCAACATTTTCAGCCTTAAAAACCCTCCCTGGACTGTTTGTCTCCCTTTGGCTCCTACCTCGGCCTTGTGGTCCAGCCCTTCTCTGGTTGCCCAGAGTGCCCTTTCTGGGTCTTTGCACCCCATTTTCAACCAACATCCTCTGGTTGGGCTTCCATATTCAGCCACTTCACTAAAACAGTGATTGTCAAATTGCCAACTCTTTCCATGCCTCCTAGTCCTGGGGTCTCTCTTCTGGCCCCCTTCCTCCTGACCACCAATCAGCGTTTGACACAGTTGACTGCTTCCTCCTCCTTGACTGGCTCGCTTACGTGGCTCCTTGAGCCCGCACCCTCCTGGCTGCCCTCCTATCTGATGGATCTCACCTTCCCTGGCTCATCACCCGCCTCTCTGCAGCCTAAACACAGGGGCGTGACTAGGGGTCAGTACGATGGCCCCTGCTCAGCTCTACCTGCCTTGCAGAGATGACTTCATCCTATCCCACAGGTTTAAATATATGTCCATGCATGCGACTCCTAAATGTGCATTTCTGATCACTTCACCAAGCTCTAACCCCGTACAGCAAATCACCTACCTGACTTCCGGGCAAGGGTCAGATGGCTGTCGACTGACTACCAATGCTGCACGGCTAAAATGAAAACCTGACTTCTAACTCTGGCCCCACTACAGCTGGTACTCCCTGAGTTTTTCCATCTTATTGGGTGATGCCATTATTCAGCCAGCAGTTAAAGCAAAATGACCACCAGTCTGATTTATTTCTACCTCTCCCTCCTTCACTTCAGCAAGTCCTTTTAGCTTGACTCCCAAGTATATTGTGAATTTTCCCACTCCTCTCACTGCCTTCCCCCTGAACTAGCCTGATTGTCCTTTCTTCCTAAGACCCAGCCCCCTGGTTGATCTCCTGTCCTCCCTTCTTGTTATCCTGCATTCCATTCTTCAAACTGCAGACAGGGCAGTTCCAAATCTGCAAACCAAACCCCGTCCCTCCTCCACTTACCACTAGCCAGCGACTCTATCCACGTAGAACAGAACCCAGACTCGGTCCTCAACATGATCCCCGATCTGAACACTGGCCGTGTCTATGACCTCTGCCCCTTTCAGTCTCCTTTGTCCTCTCTACTCCAGCAACTCTGTCCTCTGTTCCAGACACTCTGTCCTCCATGTTCCTCAAACAGGCCATGCTCTGTTTTTTTCTGTCTGAACTGCTCACATCCAGAACTAAGCCTGTGATTTCTTCTTTGTTATTCACATTTCAGCAGAAGGCTCCCTTCCCTGAGGAGTTTTCTCTCCCCTCCGGTCTACACACAGTCTAGGAGTGTCCTCATTTTTCCTGCTCATTTGCCCGGGGATGACCATTGGGGTTGATCTATGTTTTCCCCTTTTATAACAACATTGCAGTGGCCTCGTCAGCCATCTCTCTGTGGGTGTGTGACAGCATCTGCGAGACCTGTAGAATGTGGCTTCCAGGATGTACACATTTCCCTTACGCTAGGTACTGCCCAGCCTCTCTCCACAGGGCCCATATCTACCACTTTGTGAATACAGAGCTGTATTTCTCCCAACTGTCTGCAGTGTTTGATAGCCACTGACTTTAAACCTGTAGCTTTGGCAGAGGACAAGGGGAACCTTTACATTGTTTTATTTTACATTTCTTTATTTCTGAGGTTGGGTAGTTGGCTTTCTTCTCTCATTGCCCATATGCCTTGATCCTTGTTCTGTTAGGAGCATATATCATTCTCTCATTGGCTTATAGATTTTTTTTTGAAAGACAGAGTCTTGCTGTGTTGCTTAAGCTGCCCTCAAACTCACAATTCTCCTGCCTCAGCTTCCCAAGCAGCTGGGACTATAGGCGCATGTCACTGGAGCTGGTGATCTATAGTATCATTTACCAATAGTCTGAACACTAGTCTTCTATATTTAGACAGATGCTGCAAATATTCATTCCCTCTCTCGTGCTAGTTTTAAGGTTGTCCATAGTGTCTTTACCATACACATGCTTTAATGTATTGTTGCCAAACATGTGAATTGTTTTCATTACAGTTCATGCCCACTGTGCCACATAAAACGATCCTTGGTCTCCCTGAGGTCAGCAGGTTGCATCTCCGTACGTCCTTCTAATCATTGGAAAGGTTTACTTCTTACACTTAGGTGTCTGCTGCAGTTAAAATGTATTTTGGGCATGGTTTATAGCACTTTTATAATATGAACATTCAAAAATAACTTAAAAATAAAGGGAGATTCAGCTCTGGTTTGTGATCCTCCCCCAATCCCTCCCCTTGGCCAGTCCCCTTCCCTCCATAGGAACATACCCAGCATCTGCCCCAGGTGTTCCCCTCCTTTATCAGAGAATTCATTGTGACTGAGATTCAGCTCCTTAATTCGGTAATTGGACTAGAGGAACAAACAGGAGAAGGAGAGATTATTTTTCTCTTCTGACTATAAATCTCGTACCCACTTACCCCAGGGCACTATGCTAGAGGGCTGTCAGGTACTAAAAACTAGGTGAGATAGGGGAAAACAATCTAAAACAAATTTTCCTTCCTTTTTTTTTTTTTCAGCAGTAGGGATTGAACTCATGGCTTCACACATACGAGGCAAGGACTCTACCACTGAGCTATATCCCCAGCCCTAAAAACAATTTGTTAATTTTTTTGTTTAATAGTTGAGGGCTGCTGGGAAAATTTGGTGCCATCCTGAAAGTCCTACTGCTTGCTGCCACTTTTGCTGGTGTGGGCAGAGGCCAAGCATTCACCACCTTCCTAAACCATGCAAGTAGCCTTGTTTTGCTATGCCCAGAGGAGTCCTCAGCTCACCCAAGCCCCCAGGAACATTTCCACATGACTTGGCTGCACCCCTGACCCCTTACCGACAGGGCTTGGCTTAAGAGGGCTGCAGCTTCTTCCTTGAAGTTATTTCCTATAATGAGAGTGCTGGGTTAGCAATGCACTCCACATCACAGCTCCTGTTGCCTTCCCATGCCATAGCCCTATCTGTTCTCTTCCCTTTGGAACAACCAGCCACGGAAAAGATGACAAGAACTTAAAGCAAATATATAGACACGAGAAAATAGGAGAAACTGTTTACCACCTTCTTTAACATTCCCTTCTCTAGCTGGACCTTTAAGTGTGAATGTCTGTAGCCTAGAAAGAATGCTTAACATTCTGCTCTACAGACAACCATATATTACAATTGACATTTCATAGAAGAGAAAATAAAAGTGAAGACAAATATCTGACAGAAGCTCTATTTGATACTATGTATTGAGCATTTATTCAATAAATGTTCTATTCAATAGTTCATCAGTTTAATAGTAATGTGGGGATATAATGAAGATAATAATAGCAACTAACATTATTGAATATTTTTATGCTAAATACTCTTCTAGGCATAAGAAAAATGAGGCACAAAAGGGTTAACTAACTTGCCTGGTGTCAAAGCTGGGATTTGGAGCCTAGCTCTTTGACTTCAACAACCCCACATTGAACCATTTGATTCCCAAATAGCTTGCTAATAATCTGGGGGCAGTATAGGAAGACAGTCCTTTGGCAGAATTGTAATCTGGTACAGGCTTATTACAGGGAAATTTGGAAATCAATCTTTAACTCCACAGAAGTGGGTAATCCTTGTATTTGGTAATTAGTTCCTGGTGTCTATCTAAAAATACTAAAACATCTGTCCTTTAAAAGGTGCAAGTTCAAGGAAGTCCTTTGAAACAGTAGTTGAAAGATTGAAAAGTTGGAAATGACCTAAGTACTTCTCCTCATCTATAGGGTTGTTAAATAAATTATGCTATATCTACACCATGGAATACTATGCAAAACATGAAATAAACCTATTTGTTCTTCATAGAGGGAACTCCAGGCCAGGTGTGGTGGTGCATGCCTGTAATCCCAGCACTTGAGGGGCTGAGGCAGGAGGATTGGCATGAGTTTGACGCCAGCCCAGACTACATAGTGAGTTCGAGGCCAGCCTGAACTATGTAGTGAGACCTTGTCTCAAAAAACCAATTAAAAAAAAAAAAGAAGTCCAAGAATCTTGGACTAGTTTCCTTTTCATCAGAAAAATTAGAGAGTAGCACCTGACACGTAATAACATTTATATTAAAGAATAAATGTTTTGTATGTTTTCTTCTAGATATTTCCGGTATCTTCTCCATATCACCTTCCTTCTTTCCTTCCTTTCTTCCGTCTTTCTTTTGTTCTGGGGGTTGAACTTAGGGACTTCCCATTGAACTACATCCCCATCCCTTTTTATTTTTTAAATTTTTATTTATCTATTTATTTTTGGTTTTTGAAATAGGGTCTTGCTATGTAGTTTAGGCTGGCCTTGAACTCACTGTGTAGCCTAAACTGGCCTCAAACTCACAGTGATCCTCCTGCATCAGCCTCTCAAGTGCTAGAATTACAGGCACGTGCTACGCCTGGCCCTTTTCAAATTCTTTTTAAAAATTTGAAATGGTTTCTCATTGAGTTAATAAAATGCCCAGGCTGAGCTTGAACTTGTGATCCTTCTGACTGCTAAGATCCTCCTGCACAATCTTCTCTGTAACCTAAGTGCTTTCCAGTGCCTGACTCTTTGGTGTGTCTTAAGTGCTTTTCTCAGTGATACATTCAACTATGGATTTCTTTTTATTCATCTGTCTTAGGACTCACTGAGATTCTTGTATCTGAGAATTCATCAATTCAAGAAACATGTCAGCTATTATTTGTTCAAATATCACTGTTTTCATTCTGTTCTTCTTTTGGAACTCCTAAGAGCCATACTGAGTTTATTCATTCTTTTGTATTATCTTTTATATTCTCTAAATTTTATCTTCCTGTGCTGAAAGGTAGATAAAATAGGGTTTCTGCTAATTCTATTCACTAGATACTGTGTTGTTGAATTTATCCATTGACTCTTCAATTTCAGAGACTACCTGTTTTCTATTTTTTGATAATGTTGCAGGAAGGAGAAGCCTTTTGAAAAATAATGATCTGTTCCCTTCTGTTGTACCTTGCATGATTTTTATGTCCTTAATCACAGTAAATATATTTGATAGCTGGGTAGAAGATATCTCAACTTGCCTACAGTTTCAGTTAATCAAGGTTGTCCTTACTCAGACTGGGTGATAAGTTACATGGGCACCCCATTCATTACCTGTTCTTGATAATTCAATTTTCTGAAGTTCTCAAGGTTCGAGCCTATTGCTTGTTGAGTTTGACAGCTCTTGTGTTTTCTCATTTGCTTTGCGGTTTTGGACTATGAACCTGAGTCCTCCAAAGGGGTCCTATTCTTACCAGTAAGGACCCCTTTTGATGTTCATTTCTTGCTTTAGGGATTCTAGGACCCTGAAGATAGCATAAATCTGCAGACCTAAGTGAGGGTCGTCAGGGTTTTTGCAGGGTTTTCTGTGGACACCAGAATTTTCATGTAAGTTTTCCCCCCATGGGACACAGATGATGAACTAATTTAAAAATACGTATATAACAGAGGATCAGGTGAAAATAAACACAACTAAACAGGCTAGAGAAACAGCATAGAGTGATGGCAATGGAGAGAGGTGTTTTCATAGTCAGGAGCATCCCACCAAGGAGATGACATTTAAGAAGAGCCAGGAGTGAAGCCACGTGAGCCATGCACACATCTGTGGGTGGAGATGTATAAGAAGACAAAAGAGTGTCACAAAGCAGGTCAGGAGTGGCTTGTGGAGGAAAGAAGGAAGGCAGAGTGGCTGTGGAGGGAAAGGATGAGTGCATAGCAGGAGGAAGATCAGTGTTCGGGTCTCTGAGACTGGAAGGATTTGGTCTGGTTCAACTAGATTCCGGGTTCTCTGCTTCTCCTTCTCTCTTGGAGGGTCCTCTCCCTTCTGTCCCATGAGCTCACCTGAAAGTTCAAGTTTCCAGAGCGAAGAAGTATTTCTCTGGAGGAAATCTGAGATGATCTTGGCCCCCTCCAAACCCAGGTCATTGTCAGAAATATTCTAAAAGGCAAGAACACACTTGTGTATATGCAAACCCTAGCGAAGGGCCCTCATTAACAAGTGAGGGCAGGGTGAGGCTTGCGACAGGGCAGGGTTGGGGTGGGAGAGAGGGCTGAGAGAAAGGGTTAGAAGGATTAGGGTCACAGGAAGGACTGACAGAAGGGAGGCAGGGAACCTGGTCCCTGTCTGGCTTCTCTGATGCCTGCCATGAGGCCTTAGTACCGCTGAAGTTGGCTTCAATGACTCCCCACTTCCACCCAGGTCAGTCCTGGTACTTTTTTTTTTTTTTTTTTTTTAAATTTTATTTTAAACCAAGAACATGTATTGGTACATTCTACATACAATGGTCACATTCATTACATTAATTCTGTACCTATACATGATGTATCTTGGTTCTCTCCCCTCTCCCCCCCTCCCCTCTGCACCCTCCCTCCCTATTTACAGCAGGTTCATTTATCATTTTCCATATTTTCCCTTTCCCCTCAGTCCTGGTACTTTATTGAGCACTTTGTTTTGTTTTGCAATCCAAAGCAGCTTCATTTGGAGAGTTTGGTTTTGGTATGGCATAATTAAAAAATGAACTTGCTGGGAACAATCCGTGTAAATTCCATTCACTGATTCACAAAGGATGGTTCCCACGACAAAGAGAAGTAGGGATAAACTTGGAGACAGTCGGATCAGGCTAGCGGGAGAGACCTTATATAAACCAGCAGTGTGGTCTTACCTGGTTGCCTCCCCTTCTTAAAAGTGTTAAGGTGGCAAAATACATATAACATAACATTTACCAACTTAGCCATTTTTAGGTACACAGGTCACTGGTATTAAAAAATATTCCTGGGGCTGGGGATTTAGCTCAGTGATTAGAGTGCTTGCCTTGCAAGCACAAGGGCCTGAGTTCGATCCCCAGCACCACAAAAAAAAAAAAATATTCCTGTTGTTGCACAACCATCATCAACATCTGCATCCAGGCATGTTGTGTTTCATGAAAGTATTTCATGCCTTTATTTCCCCTAAGAAAGTTCTCTCTAAGACTACCATGCAGAGGTAAATGTACAATTGAGGGGCCTGTGAGGTACAGACGGGGTTGTCAGGGTTTTCTGCAGCTACAGGGAACACGGCCCTGGCCGACCTCTGGTGCATGGCCCTCCTCTGAGAGATCACATCTAGAGGGAAGGAGCCTGCAGATGGGGGCAGACACCTCATGGCCAAGCTAGGCCAGCAGGGGAGTGTGGCTTGGCTCAAAAGGGGGGCAGGAGGCGGTCCTGGAGCAGGGCACAGTACCAGCTCCTGGAGATAGTAGTTCTCATGCAGCATCTCCACCAGGCTCAGGACGCCCTCCTCCATGATACAGTTGTCTTCCAGTTCCAGTCCAACGATAGCCATGTTGGACTTTGGCCACCAGAAAGGAAAGGAGAGAAGGACATGGAAGTTGTCGGTGACCTGGTCAGTTCCCTGCCTGCTGTAGTTCAGAACTTGTCTTCTCTCTTGAACATCCCAGTTACAGAAAAGGGTGCTATAGTTTGGCTGTAGCTGTGCCTCAGAAGTTCATGTGTTGGAGGCTAGTCCTCAGTGTGGCAATTTGCTGAGTTAGTGGGACCTTTAAGAGGCGCGGCCTAGTGGAAGGTCATTATTAACTCTTCCCTGTGTCTACTTGTCTCATCACATTGGTCCCTCTCACATGCACTCTGCTGTTGTGTTGCCAGCCACCAAGTGGCCTGCGCCAGAGACAAGTGGTTGCCAGTGTCATGCCCTTGACTGTAGTGAGCTAAATATTTAACCTGTGTTTAAAGTTACCCAGCTTCAAGTATTTTGTTATAGTAATTGAAAATGGACTAATACTGAGGGTTTGGAGGTGCAGGCTGAGATCACTGATGGAGTGGAGAGGACAAGGAGAATGGCACAGAGCCATCCCACTGAATTCTGCTAGAACAATGAGCTTTTCCAGGAGAAGCTAGAAGAGGGTCATTAATTACATCCATTAAAGGTGTGAAAAGTAAGAGCCACAAGGGTAAACCAAATAGATTCTAACCATGGAGCCTCAAGGAGAAAGGACTCTTGTCTATTACAAGATGAAGGGAAACCTGATACATTTAACATGGGAACATAAACATAAAGATTCTTGTAAGGAGGCCCTCTAAAGCATTTGCTTTGCTTCTCCAAGGGCTTTGTTCTCAGTTTAACCTTAGTCTTACCCGACTCCCTCTCTCTCTCTCTCCCTCTCTCTCTCTCTCTCTCCTCTCAGTGCTGGGGATGGATCTAGGCCTCACACATGCAAGGCAAGTGCTCTATGACTGAACTACACCCCCAAGCCCAGACAGTCTCTTAATGAGAGGCTGACTCAAGGCTGTTTGGAAGGAGCTAGACTTAGATCTTCAGTAAATATCAGTATGATAGTCTGCATTCGTCCTGAGAGTAAGATAGGGATGACTCACATTGCAGCACGAAAGACTGGAGTTAGCGCTAACTAGAACTTTTATTCTTCCCTTCTTCCCCTGGTTCCCAATACAAATGGAGCAGTTTCAGAGAGCAGGCATATCTTTGGATTTGAGAATTTTCAAAGCCCATCCAGCAGTGGAGAAGTATCAGGTATTAAGGAGTCTTAGCGCCTGTTTCCTTTCTCAGTAAAAAGGAAATGTGATAGTTGGAGGTACTGCAAAGCAGAATGGTACACCAGGAGCCCCGAAGATGGCTGAGGTGCCCCCCAGGCGGGGTGTTATTTATCTGCATCTGGACCCTTGAGTTGATTCCACCCCAGAGTCAGGCTTGGGACCAGCAGTTTGTAGGGTGAAGCAGAGGCTCACTCACCAAGCCACGCACACTCATTTCCCATGGGCCAGTGTCTGCTTGTCACTCTCTGCTGAGTGAAGGGGAAACAAGAACAGAGAACATCCCTACACTCCAGTCTCCTCCCATCCCTGCCATCGAGTTCAAGGGCATGGTGCTACGCAGGGGCAGTGCACACCCGGGGTTGAAATATGGTCCCTGCTCTCAGGATGCTTTAATCGAAGCTGGGGAAACACAGATCTGTGAAAATTTAAACAGCAAAATAGAAAGTCCAATCCACAGAGTGTCACAGTGATTAGTTGTCAGACAAATGATATGGAGAACCAGAGAAGAAAATAACTACCCTCCCGAAACAGAAGCTGCAGTCGCTAAGACACGAGCATCCAAGTGGTGCATCCCTGACACTTCAGTAATCAGTCTTTCAGAGCTCGGTGCACCGCAAGGTAGCTTTGCTCTTCTCTGCTCTTTCTTACTCCTTCCCAGAAAATGGTATAATCATCTATTTCATGTAGCTCCTTCATGGGCGTAAGCTAAATGTAAATGTTGCTGTGTTTTCAGAAAGGAGTGAACACATGAGGCAGGAGATGGGGAAAAATAAGACCATGTATTTCACGAAGACCATGCTCAGTGCCAGCTGGTGACCCACACTTTATCTGATGCCTCCAGGAACTTACACCTGTCAATGATAACTTCCCAGCAATGAACGCAGGTGGCGTCCTTCGAGGCTTCTGGGAGTCTCCTTGCGTTTCATGATTGGGTAGACATCAAAGTGCAGAATCACCTTCCTTATTCATCATCCTCTTAGACTTCTGCCTTATCAGACCCGGCTGACTCCACCTTCCTGGTACTTGTCTGTCCCATTTCTGACCAGCTTCTCCCACCTCTCAGTCATTCCCTACAGAATGTACTGACTTCTCTTCTCCTTTCAGGTCTTTTATAAATGTGTACTTTAAAAATTATTTCTCAGCCCTTTTTTCCTCTGTTCTTTCTTTCTTTCCATGATCAGTTTAAAGACTTTAAAATATCGCCTCTAAAAAATATCCACCTCTTTGCCTTACTGAGCTTTTAAAAAAAATTGAGCTTTCAAAAAAAAAAATCAAGCTTTCTTTTCGCCTTCCTACATGAACAAATGGTGTTGTGTTGACATACAGTTGTTATCTTTCCAGCGATGACAGTCGGTTTGGTACATAACTAATTATAATTATATAAAGCTATGATGAAGTCAAGGTCATATTCTTGTTTGGTCATGCCCAGCCAAGAGATAACATTATTCTTGAGGGGAAACAAGATTTACTGTGTAGTGTGGCCTGTCTTTACAGATTCTAATCCTGCAGAGGGCCACCGTGGACAGGAGTGGCTCAGTGCAAACTCACTCGTTACAGAAGGGAGCTTTGTGGGGAGCCCCAGGTCTGGGGATTGTATTGTGCTCTGGCATTAACTCTTGGGCCCAATTCCAGCGCCGTCCCTTGCTGAGGCTTTGCTTCCAGAATGGGAAAGGGAATAGATGTCAGGGTCCAGGTCTCTAGCAGCCTACTTCCTGGAGCTCAAGGGGATTATGTGCCCGTTGGGGAAATTGGCCGGCAGCCAAGCAGAACTCGAGGCAGGTGGGCGCAGAGGTTGCCCTTCTAGGCTCCCAAGGGGCTCCCTGTGAATCTTTGGCCTGCCGCCTAGTCATCCAGGGTTCATGTGTCCCCTCCCCCGAGCGCACTTACCACCAGGGCTATACTAATAGCCTTGGTACCCACGGGGCCCAAACCATGGTGGCTGAGATTCATGTAGGGCTCTTCCATGTTCCGGATGAAGTAAGAGACAGGCACCACACCCACCAGTCTGCAGGCCTCCAAGTACAGCTCCCTTTGTCCCATGGTGAAGGACTTCTCAGGGTCTGCAGAGAAAGACAGGGCGAAGTAGGCTTTGCCTTATCTTCCCTCTAGCACCAGGCGATACTCTTTTCTGACTGGAGTTTCCTCTGCCAGGGATCTGTCCCTGTGGGTACATGCTCTTAGAAACAACCACCAATCCCACAGTCAGCCAGAGGTAGGAGAGGGAGACACTGATCCCAGATAATCCCAAATGGATGTCTCCCTTTGGGTAAGAAATCAGGCCTCTGGCTTTAGGCCCCAGGCTTTCACAGCGGAGACGCGAGGTGCTCCCTCCTCCCGCCCTCCCAGGTTGGCGCCATCCAATGGCTCATCACCAGAGATGTCTAGAGGCCCTGCCTCCTGCCACACTGGGATGATCCTGAAAGTTAAAGACAGCAGGCACAAAGCTGGGGACTTTAAAAAAGCTTAGTGGTACTATGATTGAACTCCGAGGTACTCTTCCACTGAGCCACATCCCCATCCTTTATTATTGTTATTATTTTCATTTTGAGAGAGTCTCACTAAGTGATGCAGGCTGGCCCCAAACTTGCAATCCTCCTGTCTCAGCCTCTCAGAGTGCTGGGCTTACAGGTGTGTACCACCGTGTCCAGCGTGGAGACTTTTCGTGATTGAGGGAGTCTCTGTTTCAGTTTTGCTATTGCTGTGAATAAAGTGTCACCAAAGATTTAGATAAGTACCAAGAGAAAGCTGGAGTGCCATCTCAAGGTGGGAAATTAGAGTGAGACAGAAACAAACACATTGCATCTGGGTGGGCTTTCCTGCTGTTGTCCCTGCTTCCCCAGTGATAAATCAAGCCTCAGAGGACACAGCCATTCAGAGATAAAGCCAGCTTACAGAAACAGGCACTCTACCTCTCCATGTCCAGCTCTCAGGCCCTTTACATCTTTGACTTTAGAGCAGCCCGAGCCATGGTCAACAGGCACTTGGTCTCTGCATTCTGGGGCCCCACAGCTGGTTCTCACTAGAGCGGCCAATCACTAGCCAGGCTTCCTGCGGCCAGCTAGCATCTACACATGCACCTTTTCCCTTCGGATCCCAGGGCCTTCGGGCAACCTACACCAGATGTTTTTAATGCAGACAACGAGAGCTTTGCTGGGGAAAGGACGACTTTACAGGGAACTTGGTTTGGTCATCCAGCTACCTCTTTTTAGAACAGTCATCACGTGGCAAGGTTTCTCAGCCTTGGCACTGCAGACATTTCTAGTTGGAAACTTCTCTGCAGAGAGGGGCTGTGCTATGTGTGGTAGGCTCTTCAGTAAGAGTCCCTGGCCTGTACCCTCCATGTGCCATTAGCCATCCTCCACCCATAGTTTGCCAAGTGTCCCCTGGAGTGCACATTTGCCTCTGGGCAAGGACACTGTTGAACAGGAAACAGCCTGTGGTGGGTGAGCCAACCCTGCGCCCATCTACCCTGCTTCTCCAAGCACGCTGTTTTCATCAGGAAGCCCTCCTGCCCCTTCCTACTACCTCGGCACCGGCAGCAGGGGCGCCAGGAGCCAGAGCAGCTGAGCTCCAAGTTTCTGCTCCAGACAAAGTTTTTGGCAGCCATTAGAGGTTCCAGGGGGCTAAAGCGGTGGCGGGGAGACAGCCCTTATTTTATCCTTGGGACCAGTTCTGCTCTGATCCTTCATGCTGACTCTTTCTAGCTATCTTCACTGTGGTTATATTTCAGAGGCAGCTTGCTCAAGTCACTTGTTGGAGACAAGGGGGCGAGGAGGGATGCGATGGGAGCAGGAACCTTGGGGAAGACATCCAGCGTTGTCCCCTGCCGCCTCCTCCCACTGGATAAAATCAGATGATGGAAGCAGCACTAGTGACAATCTTGAAGTGGACAAGAAATCTGAGACTGATCAGATGTCCGGGGTGACAGGGAGATGGGTGCAGAAGGGGAGTTGCATGTTGACCATGGTGGGGAGGTTTAGCAAGCTCACGCTGTGTTTATAAGCGTCACAGTTTAATTTTAATGGCCAGAGAGTCTCTCCCCAGTCTCTGATGCCTGTAACTCACTGCCTCTCACCCAAGCCCAAGGGCATAGGACAGGAAGTGGGACTGGGCTAGTCTGAGGCTGGTCCCACCCAAAGGGACTGGCAGGATTCTCCCTCCCCTTGATTCACAGAAGTTCTTTTGGCACTTTCCTCCTTGGGGAACTGGGAAGAAGAAGGAGGCAGAGGTGCTGTGTGCAACAACAGGGACTGCTCCAGCTCAGGCAGGCTTAGATTCGTCATGGGCTTCTCGAGTAGGGGACACAAGAACTCTAAGGTGACCACAAAGTCACCAGGTTGCAAGGCGGGACACGGAGACACTCCAGGGCCCGGGAATGCTGGAGATGGAGAGTGAATCAGGGTGGGTAAAGTGTGGGGTCAGCCAACATGGCTTGCCCAGCTTCTGCTGGCTGTGGGCAGCTCACACACTTTAAGCCTCAGTTTCCTAGTTTGAAAAAGGCTGGTATTAACATCTCCCTCCTGGGATTGTGGAGAAATCACACATGGGGAAATGCTTAAAATGGGAAGCCCGTGTGTGTTGGATCAGCATTCGACGAGTTGTTGTGGTACACTCCGTGAGGCAGGTCACAGCTGGCAGCTGCAGCTGCTGTCACCAGGCCGCCTGGAGGAGGATGTATGGTACCAGGCACAGGCCTCTCCCATGGTGCCCTGCAAGACAGCCTGTTGGATGCAACCAGATTTCTGCAGCTCTGAGGGAACTGGTGAGCCAGCCACCCCATCCCCAGATGCCCACTTTCACCTTCGATCTCCAGGTCTGTTTCCGAATCCTCCCAGGTGGGTTTTTCTTTCTCCACCATTGCGGGGACTTCGGCCTCACAGTAGAGGATGTCATCGCTGCTCTGGGGTGCCAACGTGGTCTCAGTCTCATCTGGAAGAAATATTCAGCTCTTTGATTATGGCAACGACACCTGCCTGTCCGGTGGCACCTGTTACTGACTTCCCTGGGTTCCCCCTCCCTTCCTCTGCCTCCGAGGTCTTAGCTGCAGCCTTCGTCCCCCCCGGCCTTGCGTGGCAACCCCACCAGGGTGACCCCATCCTTGATCCCTCTCTTCCTGACACAGGAAGTGCCGCCTCCTGGGGTTCTGTGGCAAACACTCCCTCTCCTCTCCTGGGACCGGCTTTCTCCTGCCCCATTCCCTGTTTGGGGCTCGTCTTGGTGGGTTTCTTGCTCACATTTTTCCGTCTAGTGGCTTCAGGGTCTGCAGCTACGCTGTCAGGTAAAAGGGTAGTTTCCAAGCCCAGGCTTCCTCCTCCTCAGGAACAAATGGTGCTGAGGGAGGTAGGTAACGACTGGGCAGGTGGCGACTTGAGTTAAACATAAAGTAAAATGGACCGGGAGCAGAACTATTGAGCAAGGGATGGAACTTGTTTCCTAAGTATTTGACCTAGTTTCTCTTCCTTCCAACCCAACATTGATTTTGTGACCGAGAAGAAGGGGCAGGAAAATTCCCCTTAGGTTGAAATTGATTGATTTTTAAAATTTTATTAGTATATGAATGTAATACATAATGATTACTTTCATTATGGGGAGTTGGTACATATATATAACACTTTTTTTTTGAGACAAAGTCTTGATTTGTAGTGCAGGCTGGCCTTGAACTCACTATGTAGCCCAAGGTGGCCTTGAACTCGCAGTGATCCTCCTGCCTCAGCCTCCCGCGTGCTGGGATTACAGGTGTTTACCGCCACACCCAGCCTAATACATTTTAATTTTATTTATATCTCCGTCTAGTCCCTTCCCTCCATCTCTTGGTCCCCTTCTCATTTGCAAAAGATCTGTCTCCATGTTTCTTATTGTCTTTTATTTTGCTCTTTATTTATACTTTGGGTTTCTCATATAAGAAAAATCATGTTGTATTTAAGCTTGTGTGTCTGATTTATTTCACTTAGCATTATGGTCTCAAGGTGCATCCATTTCCCAACAAATGATTCACATTTATATTTCTTTATGGCAGAGTAGTACTCCATTATGTATAAACACCACATTTTCTTTATCCATTCATTTGTTGGTGGGCAGACAGATAGTCCACCTCCAAGATTTAGCTGTTATGAGTTGTGCTGCTACAAACATGGGTAGCAGCATGTATCACTGTAATGCGATACCTTTAACTCTTTTGGGAAACTACCTAAAATGGGAATAGCTGGGTCAAATGGAATTTCTAGTTTTTGTCTTTTGAGGAATCTTTATACTGCTTTCTATAGTAATTATGCTAGTTTACTTTCCCACTAGCAACATAGAATGCTTCCTTTTCCTCCCCACAGCCTTGCCAGCATTTATTATTTGATTTCTTGATGTTAGCCAATCTTCCTGGAGCAAGATGGAATCTCAGTGTCATTTTAATTTGCATTTCTCTAATCACCAGAAATGTGGAACATTTTTTTCAAATATTTATTGGACATTTGTATTTCTTCTGAGAAGTCTGTATTCATTCCCATTGCCCATTTTTAATTGGGTCTTTTATTTCGGGGGGGTTGTCTTTTAGCCCTTTATGTATCCTAGATTTTAGTCCTCTGTCTGAGGAGTGCTGGAAAAATTTTTCCCATTGTCTAAGCTTTCTCATAATTCTGTTTGCTTTGCTGTGCTGAAACTTTTAAATTTGATAGAATCCCACTTCTTGATTTTTGATGTTATTTCTTGGGCAATTCAGGTTCTTTTTGGGAAGTTCTTGGCTATGCCTATAACTTCAAGAGCTTTATCTATTTTATCTTCTAGCAGATTGTTTTTGTTTTAATATTTATATCTTTGATCAATTTCGATTTTAGTTTAGTACATGGTGAGAGACATGGGTCTAGCTTCAATATTCTGCATGTGGATATCTAGTTTTCTCAGCAGCATTAGTTATCTTTCCTCCAGTATATGTTTTTTGGCCCCTATGTCAAAGATCAGATGGTTGAATGTGCCTGGGGTTGTTTTTGCATCCTCTATTCTATCTACTCTGTTTATCCACATGTCTGTTCTTTTGTGCTGGTGCCATGCCTTTTTTTTTTTTTTAATCACAGTAGCTTTGTAATAGAACTTGAAATCTGGGATTGTGATACCTCTTGCCTTGCTCTTATTATCCAGGATGCTTTTGCTATTCTAAGTCTCTTCTGGTTCCATATGAATTTTAGGATAGTTTTCGCTAGTTCTGTGAAGAATGCTGTTGGCATTTTGATTGGGATTTCATTAAATCTATATATCAGTTTTGGAAGTGTGGTCATTTTGGCAACATTGGTTCTGCCTATCCAGGAACAGGATATGTCTTTCCATTTTCTGATGTCCTCTTTGATCTCCTTTTTCAGAGTGCTATGGTTTTTGTTATAGAGGTTTTCCACTTCCTTTGTTAGGTTAATTCCTAAGTATTTCGTTTTTACTGAAGCCATTGTGAATGGTATTGTTTTTTCTAATTTCTTTTTCAGCGGGCTCATTATCCATGTATAGGAGTGCTATTGATTTTTGTAAGTTCATTTTGTGTTCTGCTACTTTGCTGAATTTATTAGCTCTAGGAGACTTTTGGTGGAATTTTTGGGTCTTTCATGTAAAGGATCATGTTGTATGTGAAAAAAGATAGTTTGACTTCTTCCTTTCCTATACATATCCCTTATATTTCTTTCTCTTGCCTGATTGTTCTGACTAAAGTCTAAGTACTATATTGAACAGAAGTGGTGACAGTGGACAGCCTTGTCTTGTTCCTAATTTTAGAGGAAAAGCTCTTTCAGTTTTTCACCATTTAATAAGATGTTGGCAGTATGCTCATCATAAATGGCTTTTATCAGATTGAGATAAGATCCTTCTGTACTTATTTTCTTCAGGGTTTTTAATCATGAACCTATGTTGGATTTTGTTAAAGACTTTTTCTGTGTCTGTTGAGATGGTCATATGATTTTTGCCTTTTCTTCTATTTATATGATATATTACACTTATTGATTTGGTAAGTTGAATCATTCTTGATATTGCTTTACTTAAACACACGTGTCTTGGTGACACACGATGCTGGTGGGAGGAGCAGAGCTTCCCCTACGTGGATCCCTCATACTTACTAGATGAGCTTCTCCACGGGGTCTTAGGTCTGCATCCAGCCATGGGCTCCTAAAAGTCATGCCTGTGGTGAGAGCTGAACCCTCTAGTATCAGCAGGACTCAGTGGCTTTGGGAAGCCATCCTGCATCTCCAAATGGCCCAAAAGAACATAGCAGGCTTCTCTTTGGGCAAGTGAGCAATTGTGGAAGGAGTCCCAGTTTCTAGGATGGTGGGATTGCTAACAAGCCCATGCAGGCCAGTGGCTTTCTTAGTCCTTGCCTGTAGACGAGGGCCCCAGCGTTTACTTACCAGCCTGTGAGACAAGGTCTGTGTGATGTGGTGTGCAAGTATCAGAGACCTGGTGGTTGGGGGCCCTACAGCAGCTGAGCTGTGAAACTGCCACAGGTGCCCTGAGAAAGTGGTATTTCTGAGTCTCTGTTTCCTCAGCAGTCAAACAATTTAGAATTCCATTCATCCCGTAGGATGCTGGTAACTATTTAACCACTGGCTCTCCAGGAAAACAAACAAACAAAAACACATTTTTGATTTACAGTGTAGGCAATGATGTAGTGTAAATATTCTCAAGATGGCTGATTTCTAACTACCAGCTGTAGTGATGTCAACCAGCTCACAAAATAAAAACAAAAGTTGGCTAGAACCGAATGAGCACTGCAACACGGCACCCAACTATCTCACTGTTTGCCCAGCCCTGAGTGCAAGTCATCCTGGTTCTAGAGGGAACCTGGCAGAGAGAGAAGAGGCTTCAGGGCACATGTGGCCACCTTTGTGCAGCATGGGAGGGCCCCCGAGGTGAGAGATGGAAAGCCTCTTTCACCTTTTGTCTCGTCCTCAACAGGCTCATCAGTGTCCATGCTGCCGGGGCTCTCTCGAGTGCTGCTGCCTGCTTCTCGCCACCTCTGAGCTGCTTCCCTAAGAAGCCTGCCTGTCCATCCACCTCTTCATCAGGCTGTGTGTCCTGGGCTCAAACAGGCAGATCTCAGGGGTGCCTAAAATCATCCCCCCGTCCCAGCGAACTTTGGGGGGAGAGGGCTTGGGCAGGAATTGGATGTGCGCGGGTTTGACCCCAACTCTGTCTAGGAGAGGGAGCTACTTCCCCAGCTCATTGGGAGAGTGCTGCAGCTCTATTCCTGAGAGCCCTGTCGAAAGGATGCCCGCCTGCCTGTGACTTTGTGACTCAGGGTCTACCTGATTTTGCCTCAACGTTCCGTGACCTCATGCAGTCATTGTGATCTGTGTGGGTGGATGTGGCAACAGTGGGCCTCCCACCTTCCTGGTGGCTCTGGCGGTCAGTCCTCTTTTCTCGCATGACTGCTGGGGCCAAGCCCAGGCTTGGCTGTGAGCATCTGGGTGCTGTAAGGGGGCCTCTCAGTGAGGGTATATTTCTCTCTAAGTCAGGACCAAAGCCAAGCCCTTTAATCAGGTGACTCTGAAGAGCTGCCACCATGTTCTCTCAAGGTGGTTGTGCTTCAGGTACCAAGTATTTCAATGACGGGTGAAGTTGGTTTTTTCCATCTAGTTTTTCCTTTTTTCTTTTTCCCTTGGGAGGGCATCCTCGACCTTGGAGCTGAAGATCAAAAAACAAAGCACGATAAACATATATGTTCTACCACTACAGTTTGTTGCAGCCAAAGCATTGCTCAATCCAAACTACAGGGCTGCCTAAATCAAAACCACTCAGCCACCATTCTCACTCTCGGCTGCTCTCACATGTGGTGGAGCTGAAGTTCAGGAGCAGTTTGCTGTCAAGAGAATCTGGAGGCGTGTTTGTTCCTTCTCAATAAGCTTTCGGCACATCAATGAGGTCAGTGAATGAAAGGCTTGGGAATATGAAAATCCCTTTTTGTCCCTCAGAAGAATGATGAAACTCTAGAAATCTGTGTAGGAAAAACATAGCTAGAGTCAAAGATCAAAAGAAAGACGTATACCTGAGATATTATTCATTCTAAAAATACTTACTGTGTTACAAGTCACTAATATAGGCACCATCGTAGGACAAGTATGAGGCATGAGGAAAACAGGGACCTTTCAAAAAATGTGTGCTACAAGACAGGAACTGACAGGACAACCTCTAGGGAGGGGGTCCTGGGCAAATATTTTTGGCAGAGTTCCTGTTCGTATAAATGATGTGAGTCACCTTAAATCAGCATGACAGCGCCGTTCTGGTGTCTCAGTCCCATGTGGTTCCAAGAAACTAATACCAAGAAGGCTGGGATGTGACCAGCTCTTGTCATCTGGATGCACCCTAGAGATCCTCAGTGCATCTGGTTGGCCCCCTCCTGGTGCAGAGGATAAGAAAGCATCATTAAGAGGGAAGAGCTGAGTGCGGTGCATGCTTGTAATCCCAGCACTTGGGAGACTGAGGCAGGAGGATCACTGTGAGTTCAAGGCCAGCCTGGGCTACATACTGAGTACTGAGTTCAAGGCTAACCTGAACTGTATAGTGATACCTGTCTTAAAAAAAAGAAAGAAAGGAAGAAAAGAAAAGGAGGAACACTGGAGGTTTTATATTTTACCAATTTCCCCATTAAGGACTATTTTCTGTTCCAGGATTCCATATTGCCTTGTTTAGTGTGGTTCTGTTAGTCTCCCCCAATCGGTGGCACTTCTCAGTCTTTGTTTTTCATGGCCTTGGCATTTTCAAAGAGTACTGCTTGGATTTTGTAGCATGTTCCTCAAACTTTATACCTCCCTCAGGGCAATGGCTGCCCCAACTCAGAAAGTTTTGTACCCAGGTGATGTATTTTGGGGTTAGTGAGGTTAGTCCAGTAGCCAAATCTTGTCCATGACTTGTTTTTATAAGTAAAGTTTTGCTGAAACAGAATCATGACCATTCATGTAAGGATTGCTTGTGGCTGCTTTCACACTGCCCTTGCAGGGATGGGCACTTGTTGTCTGGCATCAAATACTGAAGGTCCAAGTTCTTCAATGGAGAGAAAAGAGAAAAAAAAATCAAAGAAAGGAAGTTGGCAGAAACCACATTAGGAGTTAAGATGAGGAAACACAACCAAAGAAACAAACAGATTACCTGTATATTATATGAATTGCAATAATAATCAATTTTATGCAAAGGATTTTTAAGATGGTATTTTTAAATCAAGTTGGATTTCAGATATGGGAGGTAGTGTTTGAAAGAAAGACACTTTCTAAAGGATTATATTGTAAAGAAAAAACTTGGAAAACGCAAAGAAAGTCTCCATTATTTGGCCATGTTCACAAGTTTGGATTTTTTTTTTGTGTCTGGTTTCCTCAGGAAACCAAACTCCTCTGAAAGAAGGATTTTTTCTGCCCACCCATCCTTCCATCCAGCCACCCATCCATCCACTCAGTGCACTGAGTCGTCTGGGGCTGGACAGGGTGCTGGGCAAAGAGGGTCATCCTCATAACACACGCAGTCTACGGAGGTGTACGGATGATGAACTGTTTTGCTCACACTACGCAAGGATGCTACAGAAGCTAAGAGGAGGGACTTCTCTGGTTTGTCATAGGGGTACTGATGTGTCTCTGTGTGTTCATGTGAGTGTTGGTGATCTGGAAACCTCCACTGCGGAAGAGATGTCTAGGCAGAGATTTGAAAGTTATTAGGCAGTGACCAGATGAGGGAAGACGGTGGAGTAGGTGTGGGTAACTATCTGAAGCTGAGAAAAAAGCATATATAAAGTCCCCATGGCATGTTGAGGGAGTCTCCAGTAGTTGGTGAGGCTGGAGTGTGATTCTCATTGGGGGTTAGTGATAACAGGAAGGAAGTACTAAGAAATGAAACAGGGAGGTAGACAGAGGTTCGTCATGAAGGGCTTCCCATGCTGTGCTAAGGAATTTGGCTTTTGTGTGTGTGTGTGTGTGTGTATATGTGTGTATTTTCTTTCTCTGGTTCTGGGGATTGAACCCAGAGCCTTCACACTAAGCTACATCCCCACCCCACCTTTTCTCTTAGATTTTGAGACAAGGTCTAACTAAGTTGCCAAGGAAGGACTCAAACTTACTATCTTCCTGCTTCTGCCTCCCAAAGTGCTGAGATCATGAGCATGCACTATTATTCCTGGTAAAGGCTGTGTTTTGGTGACAGAGGGGCTTTCCAGAAATGTTTTAAGCATCACTGTTTCCTAATAGGATTTGCAGAGTAGAAAGTTGGCTCTGGGGGCAGCGTGGAATGTGCTGATAGAGGAGTGGAGGAAGGGATGAGATGGACCGACTAAATAGATATAAAGAAGGTCAAACCACTGGGACTCAGGAGAGATCAGACGATAAAGTGAAAGAGAAGAAAATGTAGGGGGTCTGGGTAGCTCATCAGCTGATTTTCTGTTCATAAAGAAGACCAAGGAACTGGGGTAGTGGTTATTTTGTAGGATGATGATGGACAGAAGGCGATGAACACATCTCTGGGTGTGTTGGATCTTTGAGTTACCTCGGGGACGTGCACTGGAGAGGTCCACTGGTGACAGGATTTATGGGTCTGTGGCCCAGGAAAAGGATTTGGGCTTGAAAATGAAAGCATGAGAGTTTTCAGTATATGGATAGTATTTGAAAGCATTTCAGTCATGAAAACTTCTTGAGGAGGGACTTAGAATAATAAGAAGGGACCAAGGAGCACCCTCAGTGAGAGAGTGGCCAAGGGACAAAGTGGAGGACACAAGAACAGAATGTGCACAGAGGTAGAAGGAAGACGAGGCTGTCGCAGAAACCAAGTAAGTCTGCACTTCAGTGGAATGAGTGTGAAAGAGGGTGAGGAGGCATAGCCACAAAGCAGATGACTCTCTAGAGGGCTGGCTGTGAAGGCCAGGTGGGGGCGGGGGTAGCCAGAGGAGCTGGGAGCCAAGAGAGGGTTTTGGAATATAGGAGAGACTGAGCATATTTCAGTATCGATGTGAAAGAGTAATGCAGAAAAAGAGAGGGGTAAGTGGAAGAAGAACCACATCTAGGAGGCCGGAGAGATGGGATCCTGAGCGTGGTGGAAGAAGGATCTGCCACTGTGTGGGAGGCAAGGAGGCAGAGGTGGATAGGCCTGTCTGTGGAGTTGAGAGTTTTCACTTGGTGGTTCTGTTTCATATCTAAAGTGGATGAAAGCAAGAAGGGAAGCAGTAGGGGCGCAAGTCAAAGACAGGACAAGAGTGAGGCTGGGATGAACAATGATGAGTGCTTGATAAAACACTAAGGAATACAAGAAAAAGTGCGTGAATCAATGCATCGACTCAGACTGTTTTGGCACAATCTGGAAACATCTGGCTACAAATCCTGAGACCCTGAAGAAAATACTAGGCTCAGAGGAGCCAAATTTCTAGGGGTGGGCTGGAGTGGCTCAGGTACAAGAGTTGCAGATGTACAGTTCTTGGTCCAGCCCATTGGACAGGCTGAGCGCTCTAGACACATACAGGTTTAGTATGGAAGCTGCTCATTATATGTCACTTGTAGCTATTCAGTACTTGAAATATGGTTAGTCCAAATTGAGATGTGATGTCCATGCAAAAAACACACAGGATTTCAAAGACCCAAGTATAAAAAAGAATTAAAATATATTATTTTAAGATATTGATTACATGTTAAAAAGCTATTTTTTGGGTCCATTGGGTTAAGTGAAACATTGTTAAAATTAATTTTGCTTGCTTTATTTACTTATGAGTATTTTTGCTTTATGTATATTCGAGGGGTGGGTAGGCAAGTGTTTGATCACTGAGCTCCAACCTCAGCCCCTACTATAAAATTTGAAATTACATATGCAGTCCACATTATTTATTTTTTTTAGACAGCACTTCTCCAGGCCTTGGTCAGCAGCCTCTGCAGTCCTGAAGGCGTCATTAGGTTGCGCCCTGTAAATTACACAGATGCAACCAATCAGTTAATAAAGGCAACTGGCCCATTGAACTTCCATATATACTGTGGCATAAATAAAATCTGTGCCCTTAAGGGCCTTAAGTTTCCTGCATACAGGAAATGCCCCTTTAAAAGGCATTTTAAATCCACCCAGAGTACTGCAGACCCTTCCACTCACCCGATCAGATAGACTCTGCACCTCAAACCCGTGCTTCAGCGAAAGCAGATGCTCATCACTGCAGTCACTGCTGTCAAGATTGCGATGAGCTGGAGCGCTCACCCCCTCTCTCGGGTTATTTCTAACATGATGAGGATGGACAGTGCAGATGGTATTTGTAATTTTCCTTTGACGGAGAAGCTGGAGGCTGGCTCACTTAGCAGTGCCACATTGCAGCCTGGAGGGCAGGAGCCTTATTCAGGACTGTGGAAGAAGGCCCTGCATTCGCAGTGGCCAGAGCCATAATAAACAACTTAGCACTCCCCCTGGATCAGGCACGGTTGGGAAACTGAGGCTCCAAGAAGTTAGGTAACCTGAGAGGTTTCAAGGGTAGCAAGTGGCAGAACTGGATCTGAACTCGAGGTGGTCTAACTTCACAGCTTGTGATTCTCCTATGCCCCTGCTCTTTCTAACATATCTGATTATGGGTCAGGAAACAGAGGGAAGCCTCACTTGGTTGATCTCAAGAAAAGCCTTTGAAGGACCATGGCATCAGCTGGCTTGCCACACTGTGCCCACACTTGTTCTCTGAGCAGTCCAGCTGAGGCCAGATCCTTCAGCAGAGGTACCTGAGCTACACAGCAGACTAACCTGGTTAGTGTGTGAGGGCCTCATCCCTGAACTACACAGCAGAATAACCTGGTGAGTGTGTGAGGGCCTCATCCCGGATTTGTGAAAGCAGATCTGCAAAGATCACCTAGAAATCTGTATTCTAAAAACATTTTCCAAGTAGATAAGGAAACCATTACTTCACAAACTTGGATTTCTGGGTACAAAATGGAAGGGAGGGTACAAGGAGTATTTATGTAAGCCACATGGAAGGAGAGGCCTGACCCTGGGGCTCCATAGGCAGCACTAACATTTGTGGCCTGCTTTCTGAGTGGCTTCCCAGCCTTCAGATTGCTGGGGCCTCTGGTTCATCTCAGGCAAAGGGATGGGTACTGCTGCTGCGGGAGGTACAGCTAACAGTGTGAAGATCAAGTACTGATTCTCTCCTTCCCCCTTTTAGCCCTTCCGTGTAATGATGTACCCAGCAGGTCCAGGATCCAGTGACTCCCCAGAGGGCTTTCCTGAACAACCACGGCTCCAGCCACAAATTGGAAATCGTGCCGCTCAGACACTGGGGACTGAAAGTGGGTGTATTTCCTAGTCCTTCCTTCATTCACAGCATGGTTGGGGCAGAAGATTGAGGGTGGGACCTGGGAAAGAAGTGCTCAAAGAGGTCTTTGAGTAGCACAGAATTGATGGAAAAACTGGCCGTCATGTACACTTTGTTCAATCACAGTTCCTCATTATGGTCATGGCACAGTATTAAGGCACTAGACAGACACCTTAAGGCAAATAAACCACCAGTCAGACATGCTCCCAGGCCTTATGGCGTGAGTCCTTTCCTCCCTCTCTCCCTCATTCCATCTACCCTTACTAACTGGACACCCTCTTTTTTCCAAATTAGGGGAAAGAGGCCCCATTTGGAACAGGTGATGAAGGAGTCAAAATCTGCGCCCAAGCTAGGGAAGACTCAATTTATGACCTAGAATCTGAGCTGGGGAAGACAATAAACACAGGGAAAGGAAATGGGGGAAGACCTGGCTTTCTCCCCTCTCTCAGCTAAGAGCCAGATTATAGAAATCAGGTTTAAGAGGCACTTTAGAGAAAGTCCAGCCCTTTATATTACAAAGGACGAAACCGAAGGGCAGAAAGGGCATATGGTGGCCCGAAAGGGCATAAGGTAGACACCCCGTTAGCCACAGAAGTGGGAATAAAACTGTGCCTCAGAAAGGTAGTACGTATTCAAGTTTAACCCTCGCACCTCACAAGTAGAGGAACATCCGGCCGGCCGTTGCCATGGGAGTCCCGCTCCTCCCTTCCCCTGCGGCGTTTCCGGTTCTGCAATACCAATAAAGTTGTTGTTGAAGCGGGTGGTTGAGGGGGCGGGGCCTGAGCAACGAGGGGCGGGGCCAAGGCGGCGGGGGCGGGGACAAGCCGTGGGCTACTGGGCGGCTGCGGAGAGAGGTGGCAGTGCGGGCCGGCAATGATCGCTTCGTGCTTGTGTTACCTGCTGCTGCCGGCCGCGCGCTTCTTCCGCGCCCTCTCAGGTACCGGCCCCACGTCGGGACTGGCGGGAGCCCGGCCCGGCCTGCTTCTGCGGGGCTCCGCGGGGCCTGAGGCGGCTGCGGAGCGCCGGCCTCCGCACCACGGTCCCTGGCAGGGCCAAGGTGTGCGAGGCGGTCCTCGACCCGCCCCGTGGGGTCGTGCGGCTCCCACGAGGCCCGGCCGGCGACTCTCGTGGGCGAGCCCTCCTCGCCGGTGGCCTGGTGACGTCGGGCCACAGTTAACGTGGACCGGGCCTGGGCAGCCGCCCATCCCCGCCCCGCCGTGGGGTGCAGAGAGGTTGCGAGGCCGCCCGAGTCGCTGCCCCGGGCGTCGGGAGGGTGGGCCCCTGGCCGGTGCGGGCCCCCGGATCTCTGCGGGAGGAGGCGGCGGTCCGCGGGGTGGGCGGGCTGAGGTGCTGGGCGCTTCGGTCTCCCCGCCGCTGCACAGCCGCCTAGCAGCTGCTCCCGAGCCTTTCTTAACCCGTGGGGCAGACGCGGTGGGGTGGGCGCCGAGCCCCGCGGATACTTTAGAGACAGGAGGGAGGGTCATTCCTCACTTCCTCATAGTCCGTCCGCAGCCCCTGAGCTGGTCGTTGAAATTTCAGAGGCTTTTATGTGACCATCAGTTCCTTTTAGAGACCCCACAGACTTCCAGACTTTTTTCCTGCGGTTGAGGGGGGACGATGCAGAACTACTTAGAGAAAAAGGGACCACCTGCATTCTGAGCTTTTTCCTTCTGAAACTTTACACAGTGTGTGTGTGTGTGTGTGTGTGTGGTAACAGGTGTTTCATATAAAAATATTTATTTTGTGTGTGTTTCTGCTACTAGACTGCGCGCTTGAGGAAGGCAGGGCCATGAGCATTTTGTTGGTTGCATCTAGTGCTAACACTGCCTGGTATGTGATAGATACTCACTGAATTCAGGAATGTCTTGTGTGTCCCTATTTAGGAATGGGAAACCCTACAGAAATCCTTGTTTTTTAGAGAACTCAGCATATTCTTTTAACTATGTCGCTGTGGTGTTTGGGGCTTGTCCAGTGTCCATCCACGGTGGCAGCCTTGGATACACATATTAGTCCAGAGGTTTCCAAAGTGGTAAAGTTCTAGAGATCCCAAGAGAGTTCCCCCTTACCCATACTTACATTAACTTGGTGTATTTGGTTTTTAAAAAATAAAAACATTATGAGAAGCAAACCAGCACCATCGACAAAATAGCTACATTTGAAAGCTGGTGACCTCATGCATTTAGGTCAGAGAACCTCAGCCACCTGCTATACATACACAGGGGATGTTTTGAGGGGTGGATAATTGGCAAGTGTCTGAAACTAAAGCCCAGCAACCCAGTGTGCAGGCAGAGTTTCTCAGTCTCAGCACTGCTGACCTTTTGGGTCAGATCATTTGTGGGTCTGTCCTGTGCGTTTTAGGCTGTTAAGCAGCATCCCTGTCCTTGGACTACTAGATGCCAGTAGCTCTGCCACACTTGTGACAGCCACAACAATCTCTAGAAGTTACTAAATGTCCCCCTTGAGGGGAAACCCCCCCACCCCGCTCAGTTGAAAACTACCGATTTAGAGGGGCATAGATTCACATAGGCTATACACAAGTGATTTGAACTATTTTTCAATATTTGAGTCATTTTAATCTCTAGTGAATGTGGGTCATCATTGTGCGGGTCGTTTGTCCTGTGCTGCCAATAAATGATTTAGTGTGGAGGGTCATTTGCCCTCAGCAAAATACCGTGTTTGGGGTTTTGAAGCTCTAATTTTAGATATTTTCCCACCTGCCGTCTTGCCTGTTGACTGTCATTTGTAGCTACTGTAGCAGAGATGACAGCTGTCTCTCAGCTATCAGTTGCTGGCATCTTCTATTTTACAACCTCTGATGTGTTGTGGAATGGGAAGACAGATAATGAAATTTGTGAAAAGTTTATGAGTAGAATAAATATTTTTGAGACAAGGCCCAAGAACCCTTGCTAAGAAGTAAATTGTATAGATTTTGAGACTGTCTTTTTAAAGCTTTTTCTTTTGAATTGCATTCATAGGTTAGGGAGTTTTTATAGAGCTAGAAAACTCTTGGAGATTATCTACTCCAAACTTCATTGGTCCCCATTTTGTAGTCAAGAGTAAGTCTATCTGAGGAGGGGCATTGTCCATGTTCAGGTAGTTTTGTTAATTTCGGTGCGGGACCATAACTTAACAGTTCTGTTTCATGGTCAAGGGTTAATTCGAAGGTAATACAGGTTTTTAGAATCAGAGAGTTGATGTTAATAGTAATTTTAACTTCTCGATAAAAGGGGTGTGGTTGTACATACCTGTCTGTGTCTTAGATTAGGTGGGACAGCTGTTTTTCCACTCAAGGGCTGCAGTTTGTCAGGTCCCTACCTTGTAAATCAACTAATACTTGTAAAGCACTGAGAACAGTACCTGGCATACAGCAAGTACTTTGCTGGGTTGATGTTGTAGACATTAAACTCAGCACAGTCAGTGATAGTATACAATGATGAGCCAGGTGGTTATGATTCTTGCTCATATGGGGCTTACATTTGGGTGGGAGAAGAGTATAGGTTGTATGATGCTATCTTTTTATAACCTGGTATTTTTGCTTTCCTCTTAGATGCTTTCTTCACATGTCGAAAAAATGCCCTTCTGGCGAAGAGCTCGTCCCCCCAGGTAGAGGGCGACTTTGCCATGGCCCCTCGGGGCCTTGACCAGGAGGAGTGTGAGGGCCTGCTGCAGCAGTGGCGAGAAGAAGGGTCGAGCCAGCTGCTGTCAACTGTGAGTGAGGATCCTCTTGCAGATAAGGGACTAGCCCAAAGCAGCCTGGCATTCCTGATGGATAATCCTGGAGAACAGGATGCTACTTCAGAGGACAAGTGGTCCAGCAGGCAGCTGAGTGACCTGCGGGCAGCAGAGACCCTGGCTGAGCCTTTCCCTCAGGTGCTAGGAGAGGCGCCCATGTCAGAGGTTGAGGCCCCTTTGTGGGCAGCTGTGCCTGTGCAGACAGGCCCCCAGTATGCAGACTGTGCTGTCCTCCCAGTGGGTGCCCTGGCTACAGAACAGTGGGAAGAGGACCCTGCAGTGGTGGCCTGGAGCATAGTACCGGAGCCTGTGCCCCAGGAAGAGACTCCCATGTGGCCCTTTGAAGGCCTGGGGCAGTTGCAGCCTCCCCCGATGGAAATACCATATTATGGTGAGTCAGAGCACTATCTGAATGGGACAGGGTGCTGTCTTGGAAAAGCTTGTGTGGTGGGGAGCTTGGTTACCTCCTTGTTTTCCTGTAGATCTTGCAGTGTAGTGTCAGAGTCAGGTCTAGAGAGGTCTTACAGATCACCTTATCCAGCCCCATGGACTTAGAGATGAAATAACCACAGTGCAGAGTAGTGGGGCATGTCTGAAGTCACAGTTAGGTAGCAGAAGAACAGATCCACCCCTAATTCTGATTCTCCACACTGTTGTATCTTCAGAGGTGACTCAAAAGCTTTCTGGGAATAGCCTGGAGAGGTTTCAGGGTCTCTCACTTTCTGGAAAATAACTTCAGTTTTATTTGTTACGTATTGGGAATCCATTAAAATTTGAAGGATGTTCAGTGGCCTAAAAGGTCTGAAATCCACTAATCCACCTGTAACCTGTGTGATAGCCAGGTTTAGAGGTCAGAAAATATACAAGACTGAAATTACTCTAGAAATTTCTTCAGGTTACTATGAAACACACCCAGCTGAGTGATTCTCCAGAGACTTATAGAAGTATCAAAAGTGAGAGATTATCAGACTCTTAAGTACTTTTCGAGCATCTACCAGGTGCTAGCTACTGGGGATGCAGTGGTGGACCAGCCAAGATGATCTCTGGCTTGGTGGAGTATGCTGTCTAGTCTGAAGAAAGTCTGTAGAGTGCTGCTCAAATCACCAGAGAGGGGTGGGTGACAGGGATGATGGAAAAAGGAACTTCAGGCATAATATTACAGAGTCAGGATGGAGGTCGGGAGGAGCATCTGGATAACCTGTACTTGTCATGGGTCTCTACCTCAACTACTTTGCAGAAATCTTGTGGAGAGAATGGGAGGATTTCTCCACCCAGCCAGATGCTCAGGGCCTGGAGGCAGGCGATGGCCCTCAGTTCCAGTTCACACTGATGTCATATAATATCCTGGCCCAGGACCTGATGCAGCAGAGCTCGGAGCTCTATTTGCACTGCCACCCGGACATCCTCAATTGGAACTACCGCTTTGCAAACCTCGTGCAGGAATTCCAGCACTGGGACCCTGATGTGAGTGAAAGGGGGACGTGCTGGCTGTGCTGTCCGCACGCTCTTAGAGAATGAGTTCAGTGCCTTAGTTCTTCAGATGGTTATACTCCAGCCTAGGGCTTGAGTTCTTCTGCCTGGACTCAGTGAGTTTTTTGGCAGATGCTGAGATGTGCACTTTACAGCACCTTCATGCAGAGAGAGAAACCGAAGGAGTTAAAGGAGTGGGAAAATCTAGTGTGCCTCTCTGGCTGCCCCAGCTTCAGTCCGGGCCCATTCTTGTTGGTGGCTGTCTGGGAAGTCAGTTGTGCAGGACGTTTCAGTATCACCCTGCTTGAGATCTGCATAGCTTCTCACCTGGGAGCCTGTTGCTAGAGAACGGGAATCACATCCCAGCACTTTGGAGTGATTGGTTTCCTTGTCCATTTCCCAGATCCTGTGTCTCCAGGAAGTTCAGGAAGACCATTACTGGGAGCAGCTGGAGCCCGCTCTGCGAATGATGGGTACTGCAGCTCCTTGGCACCTTTCCCAGCCTCTTTGCTTCCAGACAGCCCTGCCTACTTTCTCCTGAAGACTCCATTTTTTCCTGTATCTTAGCGAACCCACAGTCTCACCTGTGAGCTAGCTCGTTTCATGTGTGGGTGAGAAAGAAAGTAGTGTTCTGCTATTGTTAAAGCAATTCTATTACCATTTTATTTTTGAAGTAACCAACACATGAGGTTGAATGTTGTTATCCCCATTTTACAGATGAGGAAATGGAGTTCCGAAAGTTTGTGTGACTTGCTCACAATCATAAGACTACAAAGCTAGTAGGTTATGGAGCTGGGATTCCAACTTGTCTGACTCAAGATTCTGTGCTTTTCCTGTCAAGTCTGTTGCAGGGCTTCATACCCTTCCCTCCCTCCCTCCACTTCCAGCCCTCCAGTCATCTGGTTAGAAGGGAATCTCTGCAGGACTAGGAAGTAGCAAGGCTCCCCTTATTGACCAGCAGGAACAGTGCCTTAGGCTGCTGCACTGGTTGGAAGGGACTCAGATTTCGAGGACTCTGACCTATCTCCTTGGTGGGGGTTTTCCTTGTAGGCTTTACCTGTTTCTACAAGAGGAGGACTGGGTGTAAAACGGATGGCTGTGCTGTCTGCTACAAGCCCACCAGATTCCGTCTGCTCTGCGCCAGCCCCGTGGAGTACTTCCGGCCTGGCTTGGAGCTCCTCAATCGGGACAATGTCGGCTTAGTGTTGTTGCTGCAGCCACTAGTCCCAGAAGGCCTGGGACAAGTCTCGGTGGCTCCCCTGTGTGTGGCAAATACCCATGTCCTGTACAACCCACGCCGGGGTGATGTCAAACTGGCCCAGATGGCCATTCTCCTGGCTGAAGTGGACAAAGTGGCCAGGTTATCAGATGGCAGCCACTGCCCTATCATTTTGTGTGGGGACCTGAATTCTGTCCCTAATTCACCTCTCTACAACTTCATCAGAGACGGAGAGATCCACTACAATGGAATGCCAGCCTGGAAGGTGAGGTGGGCAGGACCACTGGGAGGTGGGGACACAGTCTAGGGAGGGAGTCAGGTGTTGGCATCAGGTGCTATTTCTGTGGTGGGGGCTCAGTTATATCTGTTCTGGTTCTCTCCTGCATTTTTTTTATGGTGTACAGCTTGTGTCTGAGCCCAGAAGTTAGGAATTCAGGAGTACCATTGACATATTAAAAATCTTCCAGTTTTTATCATTAATTTATGGTTACTTTACGTATAATACATCTTTGTAAGAACTCAAACATAAAATAAGGCAAATGCCCTCTTTATTACCTAATTTCCCTACCCTTTTCTTTTAGAGTCAAGTGTAATACCTAATTTCCCTACCCTTTTCTTTTAGAGTACAGTAAGTGCCTGACTTATGAATGAGTTCCATTCAGGGAGAACCTTCATACGTTGGATTCATTTGTAATCCAACAGACAGTACACCTGTGAAAGTTAGCAACTCGAATGCTCTTAAGTCGGGGACTTACTGTAATGACTCCTCTAAGATTGGTAGCATTCTTACAGATTGCTTTCTGTGCATATACAGTGATATCTATATCCCTGTGATATTAAGTCACAATTTACATTTATGAAGCACTTACTGTGTGCCAGGCGCTATTTTAAGCACTTTACATGTGTTAATTCACTAATTTTTACTATTTCTATCATTGTTTCCATTTTATAAATGAGGAAACTGAGGCACAGAGCAGTTGAATAATTTGTTCTAGGATTCTACAGGTAGTTCATGGTGAAGCCAGGGTTTGTAACCAGGTGGTCTGGCCCCACAACTGATACGTAACTATCATATGTATTTTATAAACATAATATAGTATTATAAGTTTCATTTATAGCTTATTTTTTATGTTGGACATTTGTATATAGATCTAATTCATTTTAACTGTTGAATATTGATAGCATAGATAGCTCATAGTTTTATCAGTTTGTGCTGATTTCTTTGTCTGTCACTCAATCTTCGTTCCTCTGTTGTGTCATTACTGATCCAACTTAGCTTTTGGCAGAGCACAGTGGAGAAAGGACAGAAAATGCTTGAATTATTATTGAGTTTCTGTTTTAATGAGGTTAGTCAAGTACCAGCAATGTCCTAATTACCTAGAGTAGGGCTTTATCCTGTGCTAAAGGAGCTTCAATCTAGTTGCTCAGGGAACAGGAAAAAGAATTTGCCAAGAGCCAGTCACATGGGAGGCACTGTTTGTTAGGCATACTGGATGAGACAACTTGCTTTTTGAAGCCAGACAGTCCTGAATTCAAATGTCCATTCTGCTGCCTTGGGCAAGCTAGCTTGCTTCCTCTTTCCCTCCCTCCCTTCTTTTCTTCTTTTTTTTTTTTTTTTGTTTCTTTTTTGGTGGTACCAGAAATTGAACCCAGGACGTTTGTACTGAGCTATATCCCCAGCCATTTTTACTTTTTTATAGTATTGAGGGTTGAACCCAGGGCTTTTGCATGGAGCTACATCCTTAGACCTTTTTATTATTCATATTTTGAAACAGCATTTTGCTAATTCATCTAGATTGGGCTCAAACTTACAAATCCTCCTGTGTTAGCCTTCCAGAGTACTGTGATTACAGGTGTGTACCACTATTGCCTGGCTAAGTTGCTAACTTTCTTTTTTTTTTCTGGTACCAGGGATTGACTTCAGGGCCTTCTCACTGAACTACATCTCCAACCCTTTTTTATTTTTTATTTTGAGACAGGGTCTTTCTAAGTCTCTAAATTGCCAAGGCTGAGCTCAAACTTGTGATCCTCCTGCCTCAGCCTCCCAGAGTGCTGGGATTACAGGTGTGCACCACCACTATTTAACTTTCTTAAGCTCCCTTTACTTCATCTGTACATTGGGGAAGTAATGGGACTTACATCAGATTTTTTTCTTCTTGTTTTGATAAGTTAAATAAATACATGTAAAATGTTTTCTAGTACCTGATTCAAATAAAGCAGTTAGTAATTGGTAGCAAGGTTTTTAAAAAATATACACAGCTATTAAATAGTCATTAAATTCCAGGTCTGTTTTATTTCAGATGACATATTGAAAGTTTATGCCCTTTAAGGGCAGAGTGAGTATGTCTGTCACTACTCTGTCCTCAGCACTGATCTTACACATAACTGACATTCAAATATTTGTTGTTGTTAAATGAAATAAAGAGAATTTTACTACCACACTTGAGATATGCAGATGACTGATGTTGTCGAATGTTTCCCGTACTACATTCTGTCCATTTCCAGGCTGCTCATTGGCTTTGACCAAGGATGGTGACATAGATATGGTAAAGTGCTTTGGTGCATTTCCTGTTTGGTTTGACCCTGTGGTTTTTTAATAGTAGGCTCAAGATATTAGACCTTGGTCCAGAAGATTGAAAGATCAGGATAAACCTCTTCCTGTTGCGAGTTGAAGCCCCTGAGAGTTGGTATTCCCTGTGGAGAATTATGCAGATTTTTCTGAGGTGAAACCTAGGACCACATGCTCGTATAGTTCTATTCTCTTTGACTCATACCTTACGTTCTCATCCCTCTTTCCTGTCTCATGGACATTTCAGTGTTTCTAGTGAAAAATGAGAGTTTTAAACTAGCTCCTTATTTTTAACCTTTCCTTGAGACTTATGTGGCTTGCTTGTACCATGTATATAGTGTGTGATTGTATGTGTTTGTATTTGTCCATGTGTTACAAAACATATTTTATTTTCCTTATTCCCACCCTGCCCTTTCCTTATAGGTATCTGGACAGGAAGACTTCTCCCATCAGCTTTACCAGCGGAAGTTGCAGGCCCCATTGTGGCCCAGCTCCCTGGGTATCAATGATTGTTGTCAGTATGTTACCTTCTGTCACCCTAAGAGATCAGGTAAGAGCGTGGCACATTGTTGGTTGGCTGTGTCTTCCTGCCCATTTTGGGAGAAAGCTTGCTACTCAATGAGAAGAGAAAGTGTAACTCCTCAGTTCTCTTAACAAGTTCCCTCTGTTTTTCTTACTGTCTTTAATATGGCCACCCAATGAAATGAACAATTTTAAATCATATCTTTTGGAAAGATCTCCTGTCTTCAAGGCCAGACAGAAGGTCTCAGCATGTGGCTCCTTTTTCTTTCTTTCACTGGCTTTTCCTGGTTTACAGAGAGACGTAAGTATGGCCGAGACTTCCTGCTACGTTTCCGCTTCTGCAGCGTTGCTTGTCAGCGACCAGTAGGATTGGTTCTCATGGAAGGAGTGACAGACACTAAGCCAGGTAACAAGGACTAAGCTTTCTTTCTTGGTCCTCTTTCTTCCTCACCCCAACATTATCAGTTCTGTGGTTTCAAAGTCTTTTCTAAATATAGTTCTTAGAGATCAGCTTTGAGTAATTAGTATACAAGAAGGAAGGTGAATTGAGTTCCGTGGCCTATATATGCATGGATGTGTAGTGTGATAAGAGCACTGGGCTGGAAATCAAGAAACCTGGGTGCTCACCAGCTCTGATGTTGAGTAAGGCAGTTAACATTTTTAGGCTTAGGTTGCTAATGATTAGCATGTGTACAGCATTTCTAGGGGAGAAGACACACTGATAGTGCTTCAGAAGTCATGAGGCGAGAGTGGACATGGTTGTAATAAAGAGTTGCTTCTATGGAGAATTTCCAGATGGAATGTAGCAGAGTATTCTTGACACTGTTCCCTTCTTATCTCTGAAACTAACTCAAAGAGACAAGGAGGATGAAAAAAAGAAACATGAATTCCACCTTTGACAAAAGTACAGGATCTGAAGGTATCTCAGACTGTCAACCACAGCACAGATGGGATGGCTACAAGAAGCATTGTATAGTATGTCTGGTGCTGGAGGAAGTGTGGAGAAACTTATGTGGGGGCTGTGGGGCTCAGACAGAATCAGCAGAGTACTTTTCCCTAAGGTGAGGAGTATGTTGTGAAGCACAAAATCAAAATCCCTTGTTTTTTTCAACAAGAATAGAATTGTTGTTACAGGAAAGTTTCTCTGGACTGTTTTGGTTCTAAGAGGCAGTTGAGGAAGGACTGACCAAAATGAATCAAGCCGTATTTACATTAAGTGGTCTGTGGAAGTGGTAGAGAATGGTGAGATACTTGCAGAGCTGCATATCTGTTTGGGGAGAAGTAGAGATTAAGTGTCCCACACATAATCCTGTTTCATAAAGAAATTATCTGTTATTTTGAATGTATGCCCAGTCCTTTTATATAAACGTCTTACGAATAGTTGATATAGAAAAGCCTCAGCTAATTCAGAGATGGTTGTCCAAAAGGAACAGTATGGAATCTGTATTAAAGTACTACAAGAAAAAAAGGAGGGGTGGGCAAAAGGCACGTAAAGCGTTCTTAAAAAGAAGAAGAAAAACACTTCAGAGATAAAAATCGTTGCCATAGAGCATATGGAAATTATGATTATTTTCCCAGGAATGAAAAAAAGGAATTGCCTTTAGAAAAAAAGTACAAAAATGAGTAACTGCCTTTATAAAATCAGTAAAACACATGGCAAAATGTCAGAAAATGAAATATAACCTGTGAAGTTCAGAAAAGAAGTGGAATAAAAAATAAAAGCAGCTGGGTACACTAGCACATACCTGTAATCTCAGCTATTGAGGAACCTGAGACACAAGAATTCCAAGTTTGAGGCTACCCTGGGCAACTTAGACCTTTTTTCAAAAAACAAAAAACAACAACAGCCACAAAAGTGTCTGATGTTCAGCACTTCCTGGGTTCAGTTCTTTTTTTTTTTTGGTGCTGGGGATCGAACTCAGGGCCTTGTGGTTGCTGGGTAAGCATTCTAACCATGGAGCTAAATCCCCAGCCCCCCAATTCTTGTACTATAGCAAACAAACAAACAAACAAACAAACAAGATTGGAGATATAATTAGGAGGCACAAGGGAGAATAGATACTGATAAAAATGAGAACAGAGGCCAGGAAATCAGAACAAAACCAGCAAAATGGAAATGAAAAGAAAGTGAAAGTATAAAAAGGACTAGAGAGAAAACAACAGTAATGAAAGGTCAAAGGAGATTCAACATGCATATAATTGGAGTTCACAAAGAAGAAAAACAACATAATGACGTAAAAGAAATTGTTTTTCTAGATGTCCCTAAAATGAAAAGATTTGAATCTTCAGATTGAGAGGACGTATCACGTTTCAGTAAAAAATGTTGCAAGGGCAGTCAACTCTTCCTAGCGAAGCTACTACAAGTCAAAGACAAAAAAATCCTTTAGGGAATTGAACCAAAATATTGTGCTACTTTTAAAGTGTAATTGTAATCAAGTTGGCTTCAGACTTCTTAATGTTGATTTCAGGTCTAGAAGCTGGACCAGGGCTTCAAGGAAAAAAAGTACAGCTTAAGATTTTGTAGCCAACCAAAAGCCCTTTTTGTAGAAACTAGTAGAGGAACAAATAAAGGCAGTCGAACAATGGCTATGATATAATAGTAAAAAAAAAAACCCTGATGGTGAGCGGTGAATTTATGTTTGTCTTACAAGGATTTAATTTCATTTGACATTTTGCACAGAGCAGGGAACATCTCATTGGCTCATTTTTTTAATTGCATAGCTTCAGTATTATCACAGCCGTTGCACGAGCAGTAATAATAATTGCTGCCATGTGTTGAGCTACTAGCACGTGCCAGTGAGATAAATACTTCTATCAGTCAGGCTCAGCCAGGAGAGCAGTGGCACAGTGTTTTAAAATGACAGAATCCTGCCGGGTGTGATGGTGCACGCCTGTTATCTCAGCACTCAGGAGGCTGAGGCAGGAGAATCACTGCAAGTTCCAGGCGAGCCTGGGCTACATGGTGAGACCCTATCTCAAAAAACCAAAAAAAAAAAAAAAAAAAAAAAAAAAGTTACAAAATCTTAAAGCTAAACAATTACGGAATCTCACGTAGGAAATGTTATGTTAAGAATAGTTTACTGAAAAAAGCAGTGCTTTACCTGAGTGATACATTTAAACTTAATAATAAACAAAATTAAACCACGAACGTGAACAATTTAACTGATCACTTTATAAGTAGAAGAGAATTATTCTGTGGGGGGCAAGGGAGATAGCCAGTTCGATAACAGTGCAAAATGACAGTAGCGTTTTCAAAATTGTGATTAAATTTGGGTGAATAACCACCACATGTTACGATTACATCCAAACAGGCCACTGATGAATGTCTTTTAAATACTTCAAATTTAAAAATCTATCACCATTTTTAGGTGTGGGAAGACTGAAGTGCAGTGCAAGGAGACCAGGGTACTGTATGTGAGTTCTTCTTCCCTTAGAGGATCTGTCGAGCTCTGCTGACACGTGCTATCCAGTTCAGTGCCAGTGTTACCCAAACTGACTGCCACCTTGACTGTGACTATGACTAATGCGGAGCCCCCGAGGGCACAGGAGATGCGGTCTAGGTGCTGATGGTTCATTTTCCCTCCGCTAGTGCTGTGCTGTGCTGGAGCTTCTGCGTCGCCCTCCCTGTGTAGTGTAAAACACGTGCTCTTGTTCTTCCAGCTCCCTTTGTGACGGCGTAATTCATAAGAATGGTATTTAAATTAAGTCCCTTTCTCGGTACTATTTTAACCTATTAATGGTTTTTTTCCTAGTATGGTTCTTAAAGACACTTCCTTAGTCTGAGATCGAGGCGCTGGCAGAAGGGTCTGGTGAGGGCCCACTTCTCAGTTCCTAGGTGGCATCTTCTTGCTGTGTCTTGATGTGTTGGAAGGGACAAGGAATCCCTCTTGGCATCTTTTATAAGGCTAACAATCCCACCCAAGAGGGCTTTATGCTCTTGTCTTAATCACCTCCCAAAGGTGCCATCTCCTCATACCATCACTTTTGGGGATTATGATTTCAACATATGAGTTTGTGGAGAATATAGACATTCACACCACAGCAGACACTAAAAGGCGTCACTGTTGTTCTTTCTCATGAGCACTTGCATATTTACACTGAATCTTGGGGCTGTAGATCTTTTAATAAAAGCAAACCTTGTGTCTAATTTAATGCATTATAGAAAAAAAGAATTGCTACTGGATGACTTTTGTAAACCACGAGTTAGCAAACTGTTCAGAAGGTCATATAGAAAATATTATGTGGTCAGCTTTCTAAGCAGGAAAATTCTGAATCCAGCTTTTCCACTGGCCCACATGTGTTATAGCTTAGGACCCTCTTCCCCGTCAAGTACTTGCTTGTTTGGCTGCTCCCAGTGCTGGATGGCCCTGAAGATGTCACGGCTCCTGCAGAGGTAGCTGCATCTCCTGTGACCTGGAGAGGCAGGTGGAGGTATAGTGGTCAGAACAGTGCTGTTTGTATGCAGTGCTGCGTGCATGGGCAGAACCTGGTGATGAGGGAAACCACCTTTAAGATCCTGCTAGGAGTTGGGGATCTAACTCAGTGGTAAAGCACTTGCCTAGCAAGAACAAGGCCCTGAGTTCGATACACAGCACCAAAAAAAAAAAAAAAAAAAAAAAAAAAAAAAAAAAAAAAAAAAAAAAGAGGTCTTGCTGGCTGGCCACCATGAGTTTTAGGATCTGTAAAGGATGCAACTCAAAATGAAGCTATTAATATTATTAATATTAATGCTCCAAAAAATATCACATCAACAATCACAAAGTGAAACTATAGGCTACAACAAGGAGTAATGGAAAATAAATGATAGTAAAGGGCTTAATTAATTTTTCTCAGTCTGTAACATCAAATAGATAAAAGAGAGCTATGAATATAGAAGACCTAGGCTGGGCGTGGTGGTGCATGCCTGTAATTCCAGTACTTGGGAGGCCGAGGCAGGAGGATTACCTCAAATTCATTATGTAGCCTGGGCTACATAATGAGTTCAAGGCCAGCCTGAACTACATAGTGAGACCCTGCCTCAAAAAAAAAAAAAAAAAAAAAAAAAAAAAAAAAAAAGACCTAAGTAATGTTGTATGGTGACTCTGGTCGCTACATATCAGACTGAACACTGAAAGAAGAGAGGACATTTAAAAAATAGATCATTGGGGAAATTCTTTAGAATTAGCCAGACATGGTAGTGCATGCCTATGATCCTAGCACTTGGTAGGCTGAGGCAGGAGGATTCCTGCAAGTTTGCAGCCAACCCGGGCTACATAGTGAGTTCAAGGATAGCCTGAACTACATAGTGAGACCCTGTCTCAAAAGAGAAAAAAAGAACTGACCCTCTATTAGGCAACTGAGCAGATGTAATAAAATAGAAATTAGAAACTCCTAACAAAACACTATCATCCAGACATTTAATTTAGGTCAAAGAGGAAGACTAAATGAAACTGTAGAATATCTAACAAATAAAATACTATGTATTTATGGGCTACAGTTGAAAGTTTTTATAGAAAATTCTAGAAAATTTTGTAGAATTATATAATTGTTAAAATTCACTATTATAGATTCTTTTAAAAGGAACCCACATTAAAGAAACAATAGATAATTCTTTACACTGTTGATATATTTATCTTAGCTTCAAAAATCAGCATCTTACTTAAAGAAGTTCTAGTAGAATTTCTGTTTAAATTAGGAACATGAGATCAACTATCATGTCTTTGGAGATATCAGCCAACAGAATTAGAAGTAGAAAATAGAAATATAAAAAAAACAGAAGTGTAGCTAGGCATGGCTGCCAGTTCCTGTATTCCTAGCTACTTGAGAGGCTGGCATGAGAGAATCATTTGAGCCCAGGATACCAGCTGGGCAACATATTGAGACTGTCCTTAAAAAAAATCCTTAAAAGAAGAAAATAGAAGTGTAAAATTGTAAAGGATAGATTATTACTTTCTGATGATATTTTTAACTGGTGATCCGAGAGAACCAACTAAAAACAGTATTAGCACTAAGATAGTTCAGGAAAGTAGCTAGGTGCAGACTTAATATGTAGAAATCAGTAGTATTCATATGTAAAAATTTAGATTTGTTAAGAGGTAATAAAAATAACCTACTTACAATAGCAACAAAAAATACAGAAATTTAACAGGAAAAATGTAAGGTATATAAAGGAACATTTTATTTTATCTAGGTTACCAAATTTATTGGCCTGAAGTTGTTTATAACATTCCCTTATCTTTGTTATTTAAGGCAGCTTATTGAGATGAAATGCACATATCATAAAATCCATCCATTTAAGTTGTACAGTTTAGTGGCTCTTAGCATTCTCAGAATTGTGTAAGCATCACCACAGTCTAATTTTAGACATTTTCTTCGCTTGCAAAAGAAGCCTTATGTCCATTAGCAGTCATTTTCCATTCGTACTTTCTCATAGACGTATAGATTTCTGGACTCTCAATTCTGTTGCATTCATCTTTATGTCTATCCTTATACACTAGTTTTTCAAACCAGGGAAGGGTAAATCCTCTTTATTGTTTCTCAAGATTATTTTGACTATTAATGGCCCCTTGAATTTCCATATGAATTTTATGACCGGCTTCTCAGTTTCCTCAACCCAGTTTGGATTTCATAGGGCTCTACAAATCTTCAAGTTGGTAGGTAGTGCCATTTTAACAGTGTTGTCTTATGATGAGTGAACATGGCATATCTTTTCATTTATTTAGATCTTCTTAAATTCTTATCGTGTCTTATAATTTTCAGTGTACAAATATTACATGATTTTTGTTAAATTTATTTTAATATTTTACTAATTTATAATTATATTTTATTCTTTTTGATGCTATTATAAATGGAATCATTTTCTTAATTTCCTTTTTGGATTGTTCACTGCTAGTGTATAGAGACATGATTTTTTTGATACTGATTTTGTGTACTACAATCTTGTACTGATTTATCTTAATAGTTTTTAGAGGATTTCTTAGGATTTTCTGTATATAAGATCAGGTCATCCTGCAGTTAGAAATAGTAGTATTTTATTCCAGTCTGGATGCCTTTTATTTCTTCTTCTATAATTACCCAACTGGAATGTTCGTTGTAGTGTTGACTAGAAGTGGTGACATCCTTGTCTTATTTCTGATCTTAGGAGTAAAGCTTCTAATCTTCCACCATTAAGTATGAATAAAGCTGTGGGTTTTTTGTAAATTTCCTTCATCATAAAATTGAAGATGTTCTATTCTTAGTTTTTTGAGTGGTTTTTTTTTTTTTTTTTTTTTTTTTTGGTGCTGGGGATCAAACTCAGGGCCTCACACTTGCTAGGCAAGCGCTCTACCACTTGAGCTAAATCCCCAACCCTTTGAGTGTTTTTTAATCATCAGAGGGTGTTGTGTTTTGTCAGATGTCTTCTTTGTATCTACTGAGATAATCATATGGTTTTTGTTCTTAAATAGTCACTTAATTTGATGTAATACATTAGTTAACTTTACATTTCTGGAATAAATCCTATGTGGTCACAATATATAATCATTTGTATTTTCTTGGATTTGACTTGCTAGTATTTTATTGAGTAATTCTGTATCTGTATTCATAAGGGATATTAATCTGTAGCTTTCTTTGTGATGTATTTATCTGGTTTTGGTATGAGAGTAATATTGACCTCATAGGATGATTTAGTTTCCTTAGGTTTCTCTCAGGTTTTGAAAGTGTTTGTGAAAGATTCTTGTGAACTCTTCTTTAAATGTTTGGTAGAATTCATCAGTGAAGCCATCCAAGCCTGGCAGCTATCCCTTGGCCCCCCATAGACACTGGGGATCGAACCCAGGGCCTTTGCAATGAGCTACATCTCCAAACCTTTTTATTTTGAAACAGGATTCTGTCAAGTTGCTAATTTCCAAGGCTGGATTCATACTGAGGCTCCTCCTGCCTCAGTCTCCCAGAGTGCTGGAACTCAGGCATATCAGACTTTCTGTTTCTTCTTGAATCAGTTTACATAGTTTGTATCTCTCTTGGAGTTTGTCCATTTTATCTAATGATATAATTTATGTGTATACATTTGTTTATAGTATTTGCTTACAGTCTTTTTTCCTGATGTGTGGTTGATAGTGATGGTCCCTCTTTCATTCCTGATTATAGTAATTTCAGTATTATGTTTTTCTTGATCAGTCCAGCTAAGGGTTTATCGTTATTATCCTATTAATGTCAATAGGATCTGTAGTAATGAAACTTTTTTCCCATGCTGGTAATTTTAATTTCCTATTTTCTTTTTTTAATCTGCAGATATGTATAAGGGATGATTGAAAAATACGGTATATGTTTAAATTTTAAAAAAATTTATTCAATAAAAGACACTTTGCCATTAGTACCACTTAGAATACTCCCCGTCACGTCAAACACACTTATCCCATCATTCTTGCACTTCGTGAAGCAGTTCTGGAAGTCTTCTTTCATGTCTTTATGAGGTGTAATCAAAAATACAATGAATGCTGCTGCCAAGTGCACCCAAAGAAGGGAAGGCTTGTAAAAATATTATGGTGTGTCCTCATCTACCTTGTTCACTGTTTCTGGCACTGTGCAACTTCTGACTCTTCCCCAAAGTCAAAATAACTGAAAGATAAACATTTTGAATCAATTTGGCACATCAAGGCAGCCGTGACAGTGCAACTGATGACACTCATGAAAGAGGACTTCCAGAATTGCTTCATAAAGTGCCAAGAACAATGGGATAAATGTGTTTGAAGCAAGGGGGAGTATTTTGAGGAGGATTAATTGCAATGTGTCTTTCACTGCAATAAATTTACATTTAAATACTATTTTTTTGATTACTGTATTCAACACGCAATAAATGGCATATGATAGAATACACCAAGAATTTGCTAACGTTGGTTACCTCTGGAGAGGGGAATTGAATGGCAAGCTAGGGGTTAGTGGGAGGGAAATTTCACTGAATTTTTTCCCGCATTTTGATTATTGTATTATGTGACTGTGTTCTATAAAAAAATGTTTTCAAAAAATGTTTTTAAAGTGCTGACCCAAGGAAGACCATGTCTGTGTTAGAGGCCCGGGCCTTTTTTTTAAAGGCAGGATCTTGCTTGTGTGTTCTATGTTGGCCTAGAACTCACTATGTAGCCCGGGCTGGCCTTGAACTTGTGGGAATCTTGCTTCAGCCTCCCCAATGCTGAGACTGCAGGTGTGGGCCACCACGCCCAGCTCAAGGCCTGAGGTTCTTGACTTTGGCTCATTGTTTTCTTCCTCTGGTCACTTTTTCTCTTTCCCCTTGGAGATCCTTCTGAGCCAGTCTCGTCAAGGATCTGAGAAAGTTTCAAGGTAAAAGGTTCTGACACTCTTTGATTGTCTATGGATGATAAAAGCTTTTTTTCTCTGGTCTCCTACAGAACGACCCGCTGGCTGGTCTGCGTCTGTCCTTGAGGAAGACATATCTGAGCTTGAGCCGGTCTTCCCCAGGTAAGCTTCCCTCCAGTTCTCTTCAGCCTTTAGTTTAGCCCCTGCCTAGGTGTGAGAGAGATTTTCCTTGGTGGTCCTGAGGCTGATTTGGGGAGCACTTTTTGCTAAGCTCTCTCTCTTCCCCTAAAACTCAAGTTTATAAGGGGCACACAGGTATGCAGAACCATCCATGTTCTTGCAGACAGAACGCTCATTCACTTCTTCTGTGGAGGCAGTGGCAGGGGGTGCAGCCTCACAGCAAGCTTGCTGGTCCACAGATGGGGACACTGGGTGTGCTTTACCAGGTGGGAAGTGGAGAATGGGGATGAGCAATGTCAGGGGTCTCTGTAGCAGCATGTGTGTTACTAGTCTGATTTTAGCTAAGACTGCCAGCCTCTTATCAATATGCAAAAAATTTACTGAAATTGAGTCATTTGGGAGCATCCCATAAAAAAAAAACTTCATAAAAGTCATAGAAAAAGTAACTAGGGGAAAAAGTAATAATTTTTGGTGACTGTTGTCTCCCCCTCCATCCCTGTAGGACTATAGGCACCATCCAGCACTGCCTCCACCTGACATCAGTATATACCCACTTCCTGCCCCAGCATGGCCGCCCAGAGGTCACCACTATGCCCTTAGGTCTTGGAATGACCGTGGATTACATCTTTTTCTCAGCTGAGTCCTGCGAGAATAGGAACAGAACTGGTAAACTTGGTGGATCCTAGAAGCCACCTCTGGGGTCCTGGGAATAGCTGATAGTAGGTGAGGTATTTGGTGGTGTGGTTTGAGCTTCTGGGACCTGACCTGGCTCTGGCTGTCCTTATTATTCTCCCCATAGGCCACTCGCCTGCCTTCTCTTTTTACCCTTGAAACATCAGAGAGAGGTGGCCGGGATAGTCAGTCTCCATCCCTATTTTAGAGGAAAGAATAGAGCACCAGGAGGTGATCAGATTTGTTCAGGGACAGCCAGTCAGTGGATTTGGTAAGGTTAGAGATCCTGTTTCCTCTCTCCTCACCCCACACCAGTGGTCATAATGAGCAATTTACCATTCATTGATATTGTCATGGTGGTCTCTGAGGAAATGCATGAGGAGGTGGACTGGGTAGGGTCAGCCAAGGGGAGGTAGGCTGTAGAAGGCATGGTTCCCAGAGGGCCTGCCCTGCCTGCTGGGCAGAGTGGCTGGAGCTCTTCGGCCCATTGGCTTCTGCTTTGCGCCCCAGATGACAGGCTGGTTCAAGATGGAACTCTCAAGCTCCTGGGCCGCCTCTCCCTCCTCTCTGAAGAGATTCTCTGGGCTGCCAATGGCTTGCCCAACCCTTTCTGCTCTTCAGACCATCTCTGCCTGCTGGCCAGCTTCAGCATGGAAGTCACCTCCCCGTGACAGCCCAGGGAAAGAGAGCTCCTCTCTGGGAAGAGCTCACTGGATCAGTGACTGTGGAAATGCCCTGTGCTGTGGAAGCTCATGTCCCTCCCCTTATTTCCTCCGGCCTGTCCATGTTCTCGCTTCTGGTCCCTGCCCTGCCCCAGCCTCTCCCTGATCCTGTGCCACATACTCGGTGGCCCTGGGAGAGGCAGAAGAGGGGTTCCCTCTTCCCTTCATGTACCCGGTGCTCCCCCTTAACTTTTAATTACCAGGGTTTGGGAGCTTTTGATCTCATTGGTTGTTTGCTTTCAGGCTGTTTTTTGGTGGTACCTTCTACCTAACCTTCCCCCTGCCTTCACGACCTCCTGGCCCAGCCCTCTTGCCAGGCACGCACTTGAGATGTGCGTTCTCTTGGGGTTGGGGCTGCCCACCACTTTCCACACTGGGGCTGTGGGGCTCAGGAAGGTAAAGAGATGACCCTGTGGCCGAGTGCTGCCAGTGGCAGCAGGGCGGGGCTCCTTCTTTCCCTTTATCCTTTGAGTTCCATTAGTCATTCGTCCTGCCAGCTGGGGCATACTTTTTACCAGGGCTCTAGGAAAGAACGGACTTCACAGCCTGGAGGGATTGCAGGGGCGTACTACCTGCCTAGTGGTCTGTTGCCTCTACCTCGGCACTCCCCACAGTCCTGCCATGATTTCTCTCAGGCTCATCCCTTTCTGCAGGCTGCCTGGAGGGAGGCAGAAGTTTAAAGCCTTGTGTCAGATTCAGTGGGCCTGGACAGTGGTGTGAAGTTTAAAACTTTCAGGACGAGGAGAACGAACCTTCAGGAAACTTGTCTCACTGGACTTGTCGGCACTGAGTAAGGGTGTAGTCCCAGTAGGAAAGAGCAGTTTGGCCAAGACTCAGAAACTAAGGGGGATGCTGTCTCCTCTGCACACCCAAGAGGCCACTTTCTGTTCCTTTCCTCCTACCACTTTTTACTTTTTGTCACCTCCTACCCCCCAGTTCCCTTCCATTTTCTCTGCAGAAAATCTTGCTATTTAAATTCACGCCAAAATGGTGGCTTTGGGCAGGGAATTTAAATAGCAAGATTTAAATTCCCAGAAGTGGAGGTAGCACTGCTTGAGGACTCACTCCGTCCATCAGGGCCTTGGTGCTTGTTGCCTCTGCTTTCCCCCCAGCACGGTACCCTGGCCCACTCAGGGACTCCCTAGCCTGTACTGTGTTACCCGCATGCCTTATTCTTTCACTGTGGGGATGGGGCCCAGGCTGCTCCTTGCCCAGCGCCTCCCCTCATCCCCTTAACTCAGAGTAGTTGCTGGCCCTTGTCAGTTTGCCTTGCTGTTCCCTCACTCAGCCCCCAGAATGAGACTGAAGAGAGGTCAGGAGGCTGAAGTTGAGGACAGTGGGCTAGAGGTTAATGTTCTTTCCTTTTTTTGAAAGCCAAAGACCCAGCTTGAATTGTGCATTCCTGGTTGTAAGCTTTCCATGCCTAGGTTTTGGGGGGATTTCTTTTTTCTATGTGTATATTTTTTAGCTTTGTTTCCTGGGTCCTGGCGTGTGCCTGTCTGAGCCCCAGGCCTGTCAGACCATACCCTACCATTCACTCTATGTATCACTCTCTCTCTCTGTCCGTGGGCAACTCCTGAGATGGCCTCAAGATAGTGCTGTGTTGGTTCCTAGGCTGAGGGCACACCACTGGTCTTTTCCGCTACGAATGCAGGGTAAAAATCAGCCAAAGACGGCAGGGGCCAGAGCTTGACTATCTTTTCCTTGTTTTTTTTGTTTCTGTTTTAGAAATGAAATAGTGGTTTTAAATGGTCATTTAAAATGCACTCTGCAGTCTGCAGAACTGGGGCAACTTTTTCCAAATAAAGGTTTACCTTTCCTCCTCATCGTTGGTTTTTTTATTAGGACCCTGCAGGGGCTGGGGTCTTGAGAGAGGCCTGGAGGATGAGTCGGGCAGAGAGACAGAACTGAGGAGCTCTGGACTTGAGGTGGGATCTCAAGATCTAAATCTGCTGTAATCTGCCTCTGTTAACCTCCCACTGCTCTGAGGCCTAGGAGGAACAGGACTTGGGCAAAGCCTCCTGCCCTGACTTTGCCGGGGTACACCTCCCTTCTCTCTCCCCACCATGTGAGAGGAGGATGGCTCTAACTTTCCTGCTTTTGTCTCATTCTGTCTGCTGCCCCATGCCTCCCCGTGGCCCACACTGCATCTTAGGAGGGTCTGTGTGTAAGATGTGTGTTTTCCTGGTCAAAGCCATGGCAGCTGCGTGAGGCTAGATGCCTGTGGCAGATGCTTCTTGTCGAGTGTCTATTTCTGATCATCTCTTTTGCATTCTGGAGCCAGGGCTGAGCTGTGGGCCATCTGTCACTGGAAACATTTCTCATCATTGCCAGGCCCACCTCTAGGTACTTTTGTCCTTCTCCAAACTCCCTGTGCAGTAAATTCAGCCAAGGTCATGTGAAACCAGGTGTAGTTTTCTGCCTTACCTGAACAGATCCTTAGACCCTATACCTGTTCTCTGGGAGTCTGAGTTATTTAAAAACCATCTGGTATTTCTGATGTACTGCCTGAGTTGGGATCCACTGATTTCATAGAAAACTTAGCTAGGGATTAGGAACACCACTCATAATCTTGTCCAGTTTGGTTGGTGACTGTAGATAAATTAATCTTCTGCATTTCAGTTTACATCCCTTGGTGAAATGGAAATTAAAGTAATACTTATTTCTAATTTTAAGAAATTTTCAGATCTGCTTTGTTTGTATTGTAGCAAGAAAAGGATGCTACAGACTTCAGAGAATTAACAGTAGATGTTAGGGCAGTGATGGTGAAACTTTTAGAGCTTTCAATGATTACAAACAGCCGGCTATGACGTGCCTCACCCCAGCCAGGCTGGATTTGGCCCATGGTCCTGGAAGTGTTTGGAAGCTCCAAGCTTTGAAGTGTAGCCGCTGCCTGGTGTGGAAGACTCCAGTTACCTCAGTCTTTTAACAAGGGCCCAACACTGTGTCAGCCATGTACTCAGCACTTCCACTTCCACTGACCTAGGGACAGCACTGCAAGGGGCCAGGCAGTTGTCCTTCAGATAGTACTGTTGCAGCTGAGGAAACAAATCCCAGAGAGCTAAGTTGAGAATCTTGACTCTTGCCAGCCTAAGCATCTCTGAATCCAGTGTTTCTGGGAGTTGGTGAGACAGGCCATCGGGTAGGGCAGACGTGTATCAGGCAGGGGCCTGAGAAGGGAACCTCAGAGGCAGCTTTAGGCTGGAAACCAAGAAGGACAATGATTAACTAGGGTGCTGCTGTTTTTTGTTTGCCTTTTCTTTCCAGTTTCTGCCCTGGTGTGGCTACAGACTGGAAGATTGTGATTTTGGTCACTTACATAAGGCACAGTAGGGCTTCTCCCCTCCCAGGGAAGGAGGGCCCGCCTCCTCTAGTTTCCACTATGGGGAGCTGCCTGAGGCCCTGGGCTCCCAGCCCCAAGGTACACCTCATTGGTCCTTTTCTCTCCTGAGCAAACATGCAAAACTAAACTGTTGCAGACAAGAGGCCAGTCAGGTGAGAGCCTGGTAGGGTGCATGATGGCCGGATGGGAAGAATGTGAATTTCATGTTTTAAAGGCAATGCTGCCTCTGCTTGAGTCAGTTCCTGTGACCTGAAGGCCTGGGACCTCCGCCAGCTCTGCAGAGAATAAAGTCTCCACACTTAAACTCTTGGAGGTTTCGTTTCCCATGACCAAAGCCTTTCGGACTGGGGACTGGAAGGCATCTATTTGTGCACATTGTCCTGCGGGCTGGACTCGAGAGAGCTAGCACTGCAGCTGACCTGAGGTGCCCCATCTTCACCCGCCAGGCCCCAGCAGGTGGTCCCCTCACCCTTACTGGCAACACAAGGATTACTAGCGATCCAGTCTGGGCCAATCTGCTTAGTCCACGGTTTAAACACTTCCCAGTAGCTGTTGAAATGCCAGGTCCTGCCAGATGGGGGTGGTAGAGCTCCAATCTCTTCACCTTCAGGGCTCTTAAGAAGTGTTGTCTGCATCCAAAGGTCCAACCCAATTTACCTGCCCAATTCACTGGACTCTCATCTGCTCACTGCTGTGAGCCTGAACCAGGGCAGCAGGTAATAAAGCAACTCCCTCCCTCAGGAACTTGGGTTCTGATCTCCTGTGAGTCTGCAGTGACAATTCCGCATTCTGAGAAGATGGCCCAGCCGTGTCCACAGTAAGCCTACTGGGCTCGAGACGCAAAGGCTTGACCCAGCCCTCCGGCCCAGGAGTATTCCCCTGGGCCCTCAGGTACAGGCTGTCTCATCAAAGCTTGGCCCTCCCTGGCCCTCTGCTGTTAGCTGGGCTTAAAAGTGTATAAATGACAATGTGCCCTTGAAGGCTGTACAACCCAAGGTGTTCACAAATTCTAGTTAGCTTTATGGAAAGGCTTTTTGGGGTATCGCCCTTGAAGGCTGTACAACCCAAGGTGTTCACAAATTCTAGTTAGCTTTATGGAAAGGCTTTTTGGGGTATCGTTCTTAGCTGAGTTTAAATGAGTGTGCAACAAAACTGCTTCTACTTACTGGCATACAGTCAGGGTGTTCATGGATTCCTGCAGATAGCCCTTCCCCATGCCCCAGTCACAACCACGCTACTGCAAACGAGGAAGCCTTGCTGTGCTAAACTGTACTTCTAGCCAGGGTTTTCAGGGGTTGTTCATGGCTAGGGAAAAACATAGGAACTCTTACAGCTCTGGATTTTGTTCCCAAGCTGAATGGAGAGCAAAGACATGGGGAGGAGAGGTTAAAGCTGAGGGATACTTCCTATGTGAGTCTTATTCCAACTGTCTGGGCTTCTCAGCATGTGGGAAGATGTCCAGAGCCAGAGGGATGGTGGAGAAGGGTTGTGGGTAGACGCGGAGGTGTTTCCCAAAGCTGGAGACTAGCAACTGATGCGCAGGGACTTAGGATCCCTGTTACTGTGGTTTCCTGAAATAAGCTTGTTTCCTGGAAGAACACCCGACTCTCCTCTGTTCCTGATGGACTGCTGTGGGCTCAGGCAGACAGCAGGGCTGCAGACCTATCCTAGGAGCACCATCAGCTCAGACCTACTGTGTGAGGTGGAAGGGCCACATTACAATCCGACGAGTGCTCTGCTCCCAGAGGAGGGTAAGAGCTGAGTGGCCTGGGCAGGCTGAGTGTTCTATCCTGAATGTTCCCAGGTTCTGGGCTCTCCTCACCTCAGTTCAGGTTCTTTCCACAAGCGGTGGGGCTGATACCTATGGGGATGGGGTGGGCTTGAGCCCCAGCTCCCAAGGGAAAGAGACAAGGCTTCATGTTGGTCTTTGTCCAGCCCACACAACTAGAGCTGGTGAGATTTTATTTGTTTCAGGGGAAAAGTGAGGACGGGATGAAACAAAGTGTGAGAATGAAGGGAGGGGCAAATACTGATAGGAAGGCAGGAAGAACGTCCAGGACAACACAGAAGCCAAACACAAAGCTGGGGGGGGGCAGTGGGCATCCATCCTCACCAGGCCATGGCCAAGAACACTCAGGTCTCTCCTTTCTTGTCAGACTTGAAAAAAGGCAACCTGAGACCCTAGAGCACCATGGTGGGGTGAGAGGGTCACGTTGAGGCCTTGCACCTAGCACTGTGGCAGTCCTGCCTGCCTGGGGAAGCAGGTAGGACGCTGTGGTACCTGGCAGGGTAGACGCCCATCCCCTTCAGAGCATGTCATCTGCCCTCCATCCCACCAGCAGCTGGGTGCAGCATGACCACCCTGCATTGCGAGGCCAGGGACACCAGGCAGAGGGCAGGCCTGTGATGCTGTCGCAGCTAAGCCAGGATGCATCCCAGGCAGGAAAAACAGGTACACATGCACATGGGCCTGTGGGCACTCTACCAGCTGGAGTTACATTAACTCCTAGAGCCAGAAGTCAAGCCTAAGCTGGAAGGAGCAGAGCATTAGATGACAAAAGGGCTAGTAATCAGACCCAGTCGACCTCTGGGCTCTTTCTGCTCCTTGGTATCCTGGCCCTAGGCTTTATCGCTGCACACAGAGACCACAGTGCTGCTGCTTTCCACACTTGGCCATGCCTGCATGAGGACGGAGTGGCTGGCATGACGGATGGGTGTGAATGCGGTAAGGCCATGGAAGGAGAGGGCTGGCAGTCAGGTGGAGGGGAAGGCTCACTGGAGCCAGCTTCCTAGTGTTCTGATCCCAACACCCAGCATGGGGACCTAGGCTCTGGGGAGACCCTGCAATTCCCCCCTACCTTGGCCACCTCTACCAGGCAGCTTTCTCTGACCTCACCTTGACCCCTCCTCAGCCCAGCAGCCCCCACCCCAGAGGAGGAGGAGCTAGAAGGCAGTCCTGAGTCAGGGGAGCTGGGTCACATCAGCCAGGCCTCTGTCCCTCACAGGAAGTGAGATGAGGTGATACCATGGACGGTGACTAAGGCCCCAAAGTCCCTTCCTCTCTGCCTCCCCAGAAACCTCACAGCCAGGCCAGCCCCAGAAAGCAGAGCCCATGTAAACAGCCCAGAAGGGGAGGAGGGTTGCTACATATGAGAAATCGTTAAAAATAAATTAAAAAGCACCGCTGTGTCCTGTGGTAGTCTCCACAGGCCCGAGGTCTCAGCTCAGGAAGGGTGAGTGCCAGGGGGTTACAGCTAGGGTCGGCTCCCACAGACAGCAAGCAGGTTAGGGCTCCACTCTGCTTCCTTCTCCCATGGGCTCGGAACCTAGGACTCTGGGACCAGGAGCAGCTTCCTCCACATCAACTATTCCAGCCCCTGGATCCCTCTCACATCTCTTCCCCCATACCCTGTCATTTCCTGGAAGTTCCCAGAGGCATCTGGGGCTGCTTCCCTGTGGATAAGCAGCTACAACCAGACCCAGAAAGGAGTTCTGCAGGTGGCCATCTCCCGTCTCCTCTTGGGTGAATGTGGGCAAGAGGCCCACTATCCCTACTCTGCAAGCTGAGATGGGATAGTAAGTCAGGGGTCTCCATGCCCCTCACTGTTCTGGCCAGGGTGTAGCCTCAGGGCAGGTTAGGTACCTTCCCAAGGCCCACTGACCCCTTGAGCCTGGTGAGACAAGGAACTGACCAGAGGGCCTCCCGCGGTGCCTCTGGCTGGGTCCTATGGGGCCTGGCTCACAGCCAAGGGCTGCTGGTCTGAGGAGCTGCCAGCCTCCGGTGCCTTCCTTCAAGCACTCTCATTAGCAAAGGCATCCCTGCTCCTCTCCTCCTTCCTCTGCTCCCGTCCCTTTTCTGCTAGGCTGAGAGCTGCACCATCTCTGTCCACTCCAGGCGAGTCTCAGCTGTCAGGGCTGCCCTGCCCAGTGCTGGGGAGCTCAGAACTGTCATTTTCCACCACACAGCACCACTGTGGACTCCTCCCAGCATCAGCTCTCTCTCTACTCCAGAGATTGCAAACTGACATTCTTTTACCTATACTGGGTTTAAAAAAAAAAATCGACCACCCTTAAAACTCAAATTTCACATACAAATGCAGAGTTCTACCTTTTGGAAAAACAGATAATCTGTCTGCACAGGGTCTGAGCTGAGAGGCGGCAGGCCCTTGGATGGAGTATGCCCTCTTGAGTGTGCCACAGTCCCTACCCAGCCCTGCCACCCGCCTCTCGGTCACTTGCTGGCCCTGTAGGCATTCTAGTTTAGTCTTATTTCTGGTCCTTTATTCAGGCCCCCAGTCCCTGTGCAGCCTTACTGACAGCGGCCCTGACTGACTCATAGCCTCTTGTTAAAGTAAAATCATTAATGGCCACCACATCCAGCTGCCCTTCTACAACCTGAATCCTCTCTCCCACTTCCTGACAAGTAGCTTTCTATGCTGTAGGGAACTCACTCCTCCCAAAGCATCCTGATCCTAGTCCTCCTCCCACATCCCTTTCTCACTTACACCCTCAGTTCTCAGGCTCTGTCCTTCCTCAGTGGCCACACTGCACCCTTGCCCTGTACCTCCCTGTTAACTGAATCCCCAGAACCTTTCCCCAACCCTGCCAGCCTCTCTCCACATCCTCTCACTTCCCCACCAAATATCTCTTGCCTGAGGTGCAGGATGTGAACGACTCTAGCTGCTCAGGTTCTTCCCTGACAGTGCCCTGAAGTGCAGCCTGACCATCAATGCAACTCCCATGCCTAAATGGGCCATTAAAGCAGGGCAGTGGGCCTGAAGCAGAGGTATCTGGAGGGGGAAGCAGCAGAGTCCACTCCCAGCACTGCTAGGGGAAAGACCCAGGCCTGAGGGCTCCACCCCATCACCCAGTATTCAGCCAGTTCCCAAATGGGTCTGTCTGCTCAATCCCCAGTCATGCTGACCCTACTGCCCAGTTTTCTGCAAGAGCCAGCAGACCCCGTCAGGGCCTGGAACCGCCACACCCTGGGTCCTCTCCTAGCTGCAGCTCCGTTCCCTGCTGGCTGTAGCACAGGCTCAACCACCACTGCCTATGGGGCCGCCAGGACTAAAGCCCTCCTATTGTTCTTGAGCAGATGAGACCTGCGCCAAGCTCCCGATTAAGGCCTGCACAGACCTTTGTCAGGACAATTCCTACCCTGCTTCCCTTTCCCTGGGTCAAGACTCTGCCAGGACATTTTGCCCAACTGGAAAAATACTTCCACCCCCCACCCCAGACCCACCCACAGGCTGGTGAGGCCCAGAAATGTCTCCTATAAGACACACTCAAATCCCAGAGAGGCCCTGAGGCAGGAGCACCAAGCTGTCCTCCCTCAGCCCCACAGCTCTTGGGTCTCTACAGTGCCCTTCCAGCCGCCAGCACATCCATGTGTCCTTTTTCCCCCAAACACCTTAAACTTCAGTGGTAGAGCTAACAACTCCAAACAAAATACTAACTGCCTCTTGGCCCAAAGTGAGGGGCTTGGCTCAGTGGGAGGGGAGCAGCATGAAGCTGAGCTGCCGCACACCCTTCCTGTGGTCCCTTGAGCCCTGCCAGGAGTGCAAGCGCAGCTGGTTCCAGCAGGTGGGTCCTGGCCTCCAGACACAGGCTGCTGGGGGTGCCAGTGTCCACCCTCACACCCGGATCTGGTACCCATTGAGGTCTGGCATGGCTTTGGGCTCTGGAGGCTTCTTCTCACCGGAGGGCCTGCAGGAAGAGCAGAGGAAAACGAGGGAGTGGTCATCAGGGAGATGGAGGAGGTGGGAGTAGGTTGGCTCCCAGTTCTCCAAGGGCCCTCCAAGGTGGCAGCTGAGGATGTACAGAAGTGCGTTTCTGGAAACCTGTGCTTCCCAAATGCAGTTCCTGTTCTAAATCTTTTGCTCTTTGCTTGAGGTTAACTGATCCTGTGGCAGGTGGTAGATGATAGCTTAAAGTATGGGGATGGGGGGGTGTCTCTTTGCAACCCTGGGATGGGGGGGTCTTTTTGCAACCAAAAAATGTCCTAGATCAAAGTGGTGATGGAGAACTTTGGTGTCAGAGGTCTACTCAGTACCCCTGAATTCTCACCAGAGAGGTGGCTCCTAGTCGACAGTTATATTTAAAGCAAGATCCAAAATCGGACGAGGCCTGCTATTTTAATGGCAATTCTTGTCATCTAGATACAGATATAACCGCCAGATGGGTGGGGGCAAAAGCTGTGTTCAAAGCCTTTTTCCCTGGCTACAGAGAGCCACAGGACATGTGCAAACCCTCCCCAGGAAACTGCTGAAGAACTCCCAGCCCTGTTCCCACATAGCCCTTGCTGCTGCCTGCCTCAGAATTTCTTTTGGATCCTGCTGGTCTGGCACAGGGCAGCCAGGGACCAGCTAAGGGGTGTTTTCTTTGGGGAAATGGTACTGCATTGCTGTGGGCAGTGTCAACACAAATATCTGTACCCACCATCAAAAGTCACTTCTCTTGGGGGGGAGCAAAAAAGAGAAGGATGGTAGTAGAGGGGTAAAGAAGAGGTACCCAGAAGAGGAGAGGAAAGGAGAAAGCCTTTTTTGCCTTCCACCCCAGGTGCAATCTCATCTCTCACCGTCTTTCACTGCGGCTGTTCCTGCGGTGGGGGCTAGACTGTGCCCGCTGTGGGGAGGAAACATCCTTTTTCCGGTCCTTGGTGGGCGAGGGAGGGCCGGTCCCTTTGCCAATCTAGGTGGGGTGGAAGGAACAAAAGCATACTCCAGGGCTGCCCCAGAGCCAGACTTGCCCTGCTGGGAGCCACCAGTCCCTGGAGACTGCCCTGGGCAGGGCCAGGAAGCCTGAAGCAATATTCTCCCTCTCCCAGTCTTTCCAAATCTACTTAGCAGGCACTAAAGCCGCCAGGACAACAGTTCCTCAGAATCACTGGGCTGTCATAAAATGGTAAAACACCTCTGAGAAAATGACTCATTTACCCATGCAAGGTACATGCGCCAGTTGGGTAAGTGGCCCATGTCTGAGCTTTGGGCAGGGATCCGACCAACCCCAAGAGTACCCTGCTTATCGTGAGCCAATTAGAAGTCAGAAGTCAGTCAGATTGAGAGATGTCTGATTAAGAAAAATGACAGATTATCCTTTATGCAGCATGATCAGCTTGAGTTTTCCAAACATGGAATATCCCATGGGGAGATGGAAGGGGCACACAACATGGGAAATCCTTAGTGCTGAACAGGTTGGGAATCACAGTGCTAAAGACAAGGTTAACTGTTGGTTCCAACTCTAGATCCAACCTGTGACCTCAGAGACACAATACTACTCCCAGCAGCAAAAGCCAGGGCACAGGGTGCCACAGGGCTGATGGGGAGGGCCACCTCAGGAGCAGGAGAGAGTGGCCCTTCACTAATGCAGGTCTGCTGCAGCCCGTTTCTATCCTGGGGAAGTCAGTGTCAGCCCACAAGGTCTTGGGCTGGGGGCTGGTAGGGCTGGTGGAGCCCCAGACACCTGGGACAAACCTCAGGGCACTGAGCTCTGTCACATCCCCCTCCCACTGCCTGCGAGCAAATCCGTGGGCCTCGTACCCTGAGATGCAGCCACCACCAACTACCTGCTGGCTGGCCTCATGGGGCTGTTGAGAGAAGCAGGGGCAGGAATGTGCTGAGGCTGTTGTTGAAGTAGAGGCACCAGGCTGCCCTGAGGGGCAGAGTCACAGAGCAGCAGACCTGAACAATGGGGGTAGGGGGTCCTGGAAGCCCCCAGAAGAGGTACCCCCAGCCCAGAGGGACCCAGGGGAGCCCAAAATTCTGTCTGCTGGAAGGCTCTGGGGGCCAACTTCTCAGCAGCTCAAGCCCAACAGAACCCCCAACTCCCCAGACATCTGCTCATCTGTGGGGGAAAAAGGGAAGAGGCTACCACCCTCATTGTCTACTTTCCTCTTCATCTGACCTCCGCCTGGTCCCTTACTGCAAGCAGGGGAGTCAGGATGGATGGGTCAGGAGTCAGGGTGCAAAGGAGAAGCAGTGGTGCAGGATACTCACCACCCCACCCTACCATTCCCTGAGATGGGCCAGGATTTTCCACCAGCTGATCTGGAAATAGGTACCTCCCCCTGACCTGGAATACCATAAACCACCCTTCTCCACTGTCCAAGACCCATCACCATGCAAACCCAGTTGACCCACTTCCTCTTTCCGGAGCTGTCTCAGGTGTGCCCACTTGAGGGGTGACCTCAGCAATAAGACTGCTCAGGGAAACCCCAAACATCCTCACAACACCCCAGCAAGGGTGGGGCACAGGGTGAGATGAAGGAGCTGGGACTCCCAGGGGAAGAGACAGTCCCCCTTGACCCTGTTGGCTGAGCCTGACCTTGAGCCTCATGTCACGGGCATGGCGCTCCAGTTCTTTGCGGAAGTCCTCTCGACCCAGCCTCTCCACATCCAGGACTGAATGCTTCCACTCAATCTGCTCCACGCTATGTGGGTCGTGGGACACGCACTGGCCCAGCTTCACCTTCTTCAGCACGTGCCAGCAGCGGCCATAGGCGGCCTCGTAGTCCAGCACGAGCTCACTGAGTGTGCGGAAGGCCGGCGGCTTGTACATCAGGTCCTCGCGCCGGCTCATGCCCAGGGCACCATAGCGGCCCCCAAAGTTCACCCCCAGCACAATGTGGTGGAAGTAGTTCCCTGAGAAGTAGGTCTTGAAGCTGATGGGGAAGCGTTCCAAGGTGGGCATGCTGTTGGTGAGGTAACTGGTAGTCAGCGAGCTAAGGAAAGGGCTGGGACAGGCGTGGGTTCAGTGCAGGGCACCAGGAGTGGAACGGCAGCACTGTGGGACATGTGTGCGCCCCAGGAGCCCCTAACCCCACAGCTCCTGAGTACAGACACCATGGCTTGCTTATCTCCAACTTGCTGTCGTCTACAGCAGGCCTGGTCACCAGCAGGGTCCAGTAAAGTGGCCCTCTAGGAACAGGACTCCTTGTAATTAGTGGTCACTGTGGCGATGTCAGGCAGAGCTCCCTGAATGATAGCTAACAAGGGTCCCTTGCACCAAGCTGCAGGGCCATCCAGAAGCCTGTGGCCGGCCCCTTGCCCATCTGCTGCCATCCTCTCCTGTCACACACACTTTCAGCCACATGTTCTCACAGACACAGTCTCACGTTTTCTTCCTTTCACGCACTCATGTCCTCACAGATGCAGACAATTCTGTTCAGTCTCTCCTCTCACCACCGCCCCCTTTCCTACACACATACTGTCTGCTTGCTGCCCTTCGAACAGAACCAAGCTCATGACCATGGCCGGAGGCCAGTGCTGCTCTATGCCTACACCATGGCTGGAGGCCAATGCTGCCAGGTCCTATGCCCACGCCGACATCTCAGCACACTCGCCCCACCTGCTCACTTCTCCAGCCACAGGGCCTCCCACCTGAGTCCCTTTGTACCAGCTCCTCCCTCTGACCACTGCTGGCTGGCTTTGTCGCCTTTTTATTTTCTTTTTGGGATTTTTGAGGCAGGGTCTCACAATGTAGGCAGGAGAATTGAGTTCAAGACTGGCCTTGAACTCAATCCTCCTGCCTCAGCCTCCTGAGTGCTGGGATTATAGGAGTAAGTCACTGTGCCAACCTTGCTGATTCTTTTCTAAAGAAAGTCTGCTCCTCTGTCTCCTCCACAGCACTCGGCACAATCTGCCCTTTACTGATTTGTTTGTTACCTGCTTATTTTCTTTCCCTCACTAGAATGTAAACCTTCTGTGCAGGCCTTGGCTGTCACGTTCTCTGATGGTTTTCCAGGTTCCGACACAGAGGCATGCGTCACCTCCACAAATCACACGTCCTGGACATGCCAACCCTTGGCCTCCTGCTTGCTTCTCCCAGGCAGGTTCTGGGAAATGGTACAAGGTGTTGTACCCCGATTCAGGATTCTGACAAGGTCGCTGTGTGCAGGGGACTCCTGAAATTGCTGTCCAGCAAGTCTGAGAAGGAAGGACTGAAGATGATGAGGGACTGAATTCCCTGGGTTCTTCCGCCTGGGGGAGCCTCCACAGCCTCGGACAGCCCTGGATCCCACCCAGCCCTCCTTCCGGAGCCGGAAGCCGAGGTCTGGAGAGCGGGAGCTGCCAGGCTGTGCCCTGGAGAAAGGATACATTCCCAGGATCACGGCTTCCAGGCATTTGATTGGTAGAGCCTCTTTGGTCATTTCCTTGGCCAGGTCCATCAGCCTGTGGGACAGGGGTATGAGGACAGTGACTCCAGTCCCTCCTTGGTGAGAGAATGTCAGGAGGGGGCAGGGTGCACCAGAAATGCTGGAAGGACAGAGCCCCACACCAAGCCGCCGGCAGTCTGGGGCCTGAGGGCGGGGGAGAGGCAGCGGGTGATAAGGTAGCCCCCTCCTTCTCTGTCCCTTCTTTCACTTCCTCCCACGCCTGGGTGCTGCCTGTGGTAGGCCTGTGGGGGAGGGGAGCATGCACAGGAGCAGGGCTGCTGTGCTGGGACCTTCTCCAGTGACAGTGGGGTTGAGAGAGGTGGTGGGACCTTGGCATTAATCTCTTCCCTTCGGAGCCCAGGAGATACTCCTGACCCAACCACGGCTCCTCCCAAGACCTTGCTGTTAACTGCAGCCGCTCCCTGGCAGCCTGAATATGGGACCTCAGGCAGACAGCCTCGTGATTCCCCTGCCTGCTCCTGAACATAGAATTCAGGCCATTTTAAATGGCCTGTCCAGGAAGCCTGGCTCCTCCCTCCTCACCAAATGCTGCCCCAGGGCCTTGCCCAGGGAGGGCAGCTGGACTCTTCCACCCCATAGCAGGCTGGCATGAGCCCTCAGCAGGCTACACCAACTGGACAACGGGAGCAAAGCTGGGGGGTTAGGGAGGCTAGATCCCACCAGGGCTTTGAGAGAGGGTAATTAATAAACCTCCCAGGGTCTCAGGGTGTTCCCACTCCCCTGGGACTCCCTTGGGTGGTTTCCCTTGGGGAATCCCTAACTGACCCCTAAGCTTCCACTCAAAGACCACAGAGCTTCCCAGAGGATCCAGCCCAGCTAGGGGCACACAGGCACATGGGGTGGTGGATGTGCCTTCCCATACTTACCCTGTCAGAGGTCTGCTCTTCTTAATTTCAAAGAACTGTGTCCCTGTGTGATTGTACCTGCAGGTGCTGGTTAAGGACTTCTTGGTTTGATCTGGAAGAGGGGGTCCCTTTCCCTTGTCCTGCCCCTAGATCTGGGGTGTAACCAAGATAAGGACTTCGAAAAGTGCTGCCATAAGACACTTGGACCTGCTTCAGACCTGGTTCTCCTAGAAGGGAGAGGAGGGCACAGCTACAGTACTACCTCCTCTTTCCTCCTCCCTCCTCCTCTCTGGCTTTCACCTTGCTTTCCCCTGGAGTCCCTTCCTAGGATGGGAGGCTCTGAGGAGGCAGCCAGCACTGGAATTTCCTAACAGCTGGGAAGCAACAGGAAGTGAAAGAGGCTGGAGGGAGCAGGGGTCTGGCTCATCCTCTGTCAGGTACTCCTGAGCTTGCCCCCTTCCATGTTCCACGTATCCCCACTGGTGAAGACAGGGACTAGGCCTAGTTTCTAGGCATCAGGCGGGCACTCACTTCTCAGGACCCACACACCTGGTCCCCGACACAGGGGAATCTGGACTCAAGGAATCCAGCTCTTGACAGGCTAGGCAATCGGCCTCCTGCTAGGGAAGAAAAAGGTAAAGAAACAGGAGAAAATTCCAAGATGTGCAAGTTGACTCCTGGAACATAAAATCCTCTTCCTCATCCCTTGTTTGTTTGTTTAGGGGGGCAGTGCTGGGTATCAAACCAAGGACTGAATCTGTGGAGCTTCAAGGAAGGTAAGCAAGAGCTCAACCACTGAACTATGTCCCTTGGCCTCCCCTAACCTTTAAAACCAATGTTTCATGAAACCACTCACTCCCACTGCTGGGGCTGGAGGGACAACAGTGACCACCACAGCCCCCCAGCTCACGAGCCATTTCCCTCTCTGTCCCATCTCAAGTCACACATGGCAGCAAGAGGAGGATGATGATGGAGAGTCTGAAGCTGGTCAGACAAATTCCTCACTGGGAATGCAGAGATGTCTAAAGGATGGTGCCTCTGGAGCTGGGGAAAGAGGTGGCTCAGCTGATCCCTCTCCAACCTTGTCGAAATGAACCCACTTGGCCTTTGAGTCCATCACACCAGCTGGCCAGAGGCCATGGCCCTGGACCAGAGAGGATACTGCAGCTCCCTGATGTAGCGCTGCACGGCTTCCAGGCGCTCAGGGACTGGTATAGACGGCTGGAAAGTAGGCACACTCGGTATGGGAATCTGGGGACAAGAAAGGGCTCTAGTCACAGGGCAAAGCTTACCCTGGGAGGAATAGCCTCCCTTCCCCCCTATTCGGAGCATCTTTCCCTGGCAGCCCCTCCTTCTGCCAGGGCCCCGTCCCAGACTTCCTCCTCTCCTGGCACCTGACATCAGGCATTTCTAACATGGAACTTATGTTGATGTTCCAATTTTATGCTGCTTTAATAATTTTAGAAAAACACAGTTTGACTCACCAACTGTTTTGAATTTTAAGTATTAATTAACTTCAAGGCTTACCAAGAATTCCAGTATTGGGGTTAAGTTCATTTGGGTTTGGGGTTTGCTCTGGGCTGTGGTTTGGAAGTAGTTTGTTAGGGGGTGGGTCCTCAGTGTGGTGGTACTAAGAATTGGGGGCCACTAGGTCATTTGGGGCAAGCCTCAAAAGAGATGAAAATAGTTCCCTGGTGCTTATAAAGGGAGCTAGCCTGGCTCCTCCACCTTGCTTTGGCTTCCTGTTCTGTGACATGATCTCTTTTCTCTCTCCTGCACTCCAGCCTTGATGCCATCTGCCACCATTAGGCCCTCACCAGAGGCTGAACTGACAGTGGTCTTTCAGCCTCCAAAGCTCTGAGCTAAATAACCCACTTTTTGTCATAATTACCTGCCTCAGATATTTCATTACAGTAACAACAAACATGAATATACTCTGGTTCCAGGGCTAGATGAAAACTTGTCAGTGTCCTATCTTCCCAGGGTGGTGCCCTGGGCTAGGAGAGCTGTCCTAGAAAGATGGACATACCCTCAGCAGTGAGTTTCACCGACGCCAGCAACATGGGCAGATTTGCCAGGCTTTCCAAAGCACCAATCTGAACTGCTAAAGAGTATGCCAGCAAGCCAGAGGATGCATTCTGAGACAGGTCAGTCTTGCTGTGGCTCCACCTGCTGGGACCTGGGAGCTGTGGAGGGGTTTCACAAAGGTGCAGAGGCCTCAGAGTCTCCTTCATACCTCTATTCCTGTCAGCTCCACACATAAGCAGTACAGGTAACCAGAGAGTCCTCACTAGAAGGGGCTTTCCAACACCTGGCCCAGAATCTAGGGGGAGGGGAGGAGTCAGGTGGGAACTCACAGGCTGTGGCTGCCAAGGGGTCCCAGAGATACATCAGTGAGGGTCCTCTGGGGTTTCAGAACAGACAACTTTGGGTGAAAGAGGCAGACTTCCAGGGCCATGGGGCACTTCTCTGGGCTCTCCCTTCGGCCTTAAGCACAGCCAGCTATGAGAAGGTCATAGGGAAGTCCCACTGGTTGTCCCCTCCCACACCCACATGGAGGCCTGAAAGTCAATCTGCAAGTATAAGGGTGTTTGTGAAGGGGAGGGGCAACCAGGAGTCCTGCAGGGAAGGAAGGACCCGAAAGTCTCTCCCTCCCTTGGCAGACCCTCCCAGTGCTGGAGCCACTGAGCCCAAAGGACACCGCCTTTTCAGTAATGTGGCTGCTGTGCGTGGCTGTGACAGGGAAGGAAGTGATATACCAGTTATCAGTGTGCACTTGTGTCTGGGGTGCTGCTGACAGTAGGGGGATATGTCCTCCCTCCAAAAGGCAGAGATGCAGGAGGGAAAGGCCCCTGGTCCAGAATGACAGCTCTGCAGACATCCCTCCCTCCCACGGTCACGTTCTTCCTGTTTGGGCAGTCCCTAGCAACCACAGGGCTGAGCAGCTGACTCCTTGCCTCATCTGGAGGCAGCCAGTTCCCCTTTCACATCACTCTCCTCCTCACAATGGCCACTCAATGGTGCCACTGCTTACAGTCACCCACAGAAAAGCCCGAGGACAGGGGCTCCTCCTTCCTGCCTGAGTACCCTGTGTTAAACAGGCTCCAGAACTCTCCAGGGGCCTGGCCTGGCCTCTCCTGGGTCAAGGATTTGGGGTGGGGAGATGGGAGAGGTGTTACAGGAATTCCAGCATGGCATAGCTATCCAGTCATCTGACCTCCGTGGGTGGAGGGAGGACCATCCCTGCTTATAAAGTGGGCATCCTCGACGTTGAGGAGTGTGATTACAGCCTCCTCTGAGAAGCGCCAGACAGGAAGGGAGCTGCAGGCCAAAATCATTTGCCGAGCTCACACAGAGCCAGGCTTGGGCCAGGGCCAAGCGATCCCCACAAGAGAAACAGCATCATCGTCATCTGCCATCCAAAGTGACCAGGAACTGCTGTTCTGTGAGGAGAGTCACAAAAGCCCAGGATTCCCAAGCAGGGCCTTAGAGGCCCCTGTCACTGAGAATACGCTGTCCAGCCAGCTCTTCGACTCATGTCACCCCACCCCAGACCAAGGTCCGCCTCTTTTCCTGCGTGCTCATCACACACACACTCATTCCTTTGTACAATCAGGGAGGTTGTACGTCCAGATGACCAGGCCCGCTTTGGGATGGGTCGCTTGGATCTGGCCCCAGCTCCTGCCTCTGAAACAGGGGCAGCAAATATTTCTTCCCCTGTTGAGGGATGGGGTTAAGTGGGGTACCACGAGAGTGAGTGATCTCAGAGACAACTCTTCCTCCATGACCAGGCAAGGGGACTCTTTGCTCCAGGAATCCCAACAGCCTGCAGCTCTCCCAGGACACCCTCACTGGAGCACTCTCTTAGTGTGCACAGCAAGGAGGCCCGGGGAAGGCAGCTGGATGTGTGGACAAGACACAGGATGTGCTAGAGATGAACAGAGCCCACTCCAGAATAGACATGCCATTCAGTCCTAGCTCTGTGATCTGTGACGCTTCTGAACTTCTCTGAGCCTCAGACGCCACTAGTAAAACACGCACTGTCACAGAACCAACCTCACGGTGTAAATGAGATGCTGTGTGTGGACACCTCAGAACAGGGCCTGGCAGGTAACAAAGGCTCAACTCCTGTTCACTGTCACTGCTACTAGCATGTGCCAAAGACATCACACTGCCGGGGTCAGCACGCACTGACCCGGGCAGTGTGATGCTTCTGGAGGCAATATCCACATTCCCATCTTGCAGGCACTTGGTGGCCAGAGCCACCTATTAGGCCTTTGGCAGCAGGGTTTGTGTGAGGAGAGTAGGCTTGTACATGTGGTGGCAACTCGAAGAGCAAGGAGAGATTCTTAGCAAGAAGTGTAACCTGTTGCTGTCTTTGGGCTCCTTCCAGAAACTGTGGCCCTTTGCCTTATTGGCATCATCCCTGTAGAGGTTGTAGAGTGGTCTGCTGCGTGGCCCCTCCTGGCATACTGGGCATGTGTTAGAGCCTCACCTTATGAGACACCAGTAGTTTACATCACTAATTCCTCTCAACATCTCCAAAGTAGGCATTGCCATCGTGCCTATTTTACAACTGAGGAAGCAGGGTAGGAGGCTGCACCCTTTCCTCACTTAAGGAGCTAGTGGGAGAGCAAGGATCTGAACCATGGTGGAGTCCAGCATGCTTTTCATCATGCTAGTCCTGCAGGGGCCCTGGCCTCTGATGCCTGCGGGGCCAGGCAGGTAACATGGTAGGGAAGATGGGCTGGCGGTGGGGGGGTGGGAAAAATTGGGGGAAGGGGAGTGGCTCCGAGCCCCAGCTGCCAGCTGCCATGTGGGACTGCAGATTCTCTGTTCCCAAATATTCTGGTTTTCTGAAACAGTGCCAAAACTCCGAATGGTTATGTGAGAAATCTCCCAATTTTAACTTTTGGCTCAAGTGGTCTTTTAAAATATTGCACAGTCCCAACAAAACCCTTTTTGGGCCCATCCCAGTGCAACTCTGCAGAAATACTTTTGCGTTAGCGCCAATGGCAGGGACACTTGGGGAGGGGTAGCCCAAAGTCTGGCACCTAACTACAGCTGCTCCTCTCTAGGTCCCCCAGTCCTCTATGCTGCCCAGAACCCAAGGGCTCCCCTTTACTCTGGGCTGAGGTAGGGCAGGAACCTCATGCAGACTTAATGCAATTTCTCTGAGGTACTTCTCCCATGGCCTCAGGAGGGGAAGTTTCAGAATTTCCAGGCCTCTCACGAAAGCCTGTCCACCCTACCATACTCCTGTAGATCTCAACTCCCTCCTTCCCCACAAGCAGCTTCACTGCTTCATCTGTGTCTTTCCTGTCCATGAGGATGGAAGATAGCGGAGAGGATACTACTGAGCAGTTGGTGGGGAGCTCACTGTTGGTTTTTAGTTGCCAGGAGTGGTGACAGTTCTGCAGGAAACCATCCGCACTCTCCTATGGCCTGATTCAGATATAAGCAAGACGGCTCGCTCATATGGGGCACGCATGTGATGCTGGCCTCACTGGCACAAACGCTGCCATCTAGTTTCCCCTCTTCATGCAGGACAAAAGGGCAATGAACAGCCATAACCAGTACTGCTTGAAGCTTTACAGTTGCTGTAAAACATGGTTTCTCTTTTATTCTTCCCCATAATCAACCCCAGTTTACATATAAGAAAGCTGTAGCTCAAATTGAAGGGGCTTGCTTAGGGTCACCCACATGGCAGCAGTGATCCAAACCAAGTCCACGTTCCTTGGCTTTTTTTTTTTTTGGTGGTGGGGATTGAACCCAAGGCCTCATGCATCCTAGGTAAGTGCTCAGATTTATCCCAAGGAAAAGAAAAAAATCAGAGCTGGATTCCAAAATATATATTTTAGAATGTTCAGCCCAGTGTTCATTTTAAGAATACTGGAAACAATGTCCAACTATAGGAAACTAGCTAAATAAATTATAAGTCACTAAAGAGAAAAATAATGCAGCCATTCAAATTAATCTACATTTACTGCCCCTGGAAATATCAGGCAGGAGGCCAACCTTCAATCTCTGGTTTTCTCTTTTCAGGAGCTATTTCCTGAAGGCTTTCCCAATAATTTGGTAAAAACAAAACAGGCTGCTTGTCCAATGTCTAAGCCACACTAACTCCATTCTCTCCAGCCTCTGCCCTTCTCACCTGAGCAGATGAGAACAAATACTGCACTCTGCTCTCTCTCCAAAGGGCTCTGCACCGAGACACTGCCCCGTTAGACTTAAACATAATGTTTTAAATAACATATTGGGCACAGAAAGTCTCAAACACCCTTTCATTCAACAAACACACAGTGGTGCCAGATCTGTGCCAGGCACACAGGAGACCTTGGGGACAAAGACGAATGAGACACAGCCTGTCTTCACTGGCCACACAACTGAAGGGCTGCTGTCATGGAGGAGTTACAGCCAACACAGAACATTATTTAACTTTTCTCTGTTTCTCTTTTTTTCCCTTTACTCTTAATTTCTCTGAGTCTAGTGTCCAACAAAGCAGAGGGCCTGGAGCCCAAAGACCTGGCCATGGTTCCCAACCCTGTCACTTACAGGCTGTGGAACTCTGACTTCCTACTTGAGTTCTGACCTTTCTCATTTGTAAAGTGAGGACCCAAAGTACACTTAACTTCAAGGCTTCTGGGAGAATTTAGGGAGGTAATAATGCATAAAAATATTTTCTCAGCGGGGTTGTGGATTTAGCTCAAGTGGTAGAGTGCTTGACTAGTAAGCACCAGGCCCTGAGTTCGATCCCCACCACCACAAAAAAAAAAAAATATTTTCTCAACATACAAAGCCCCCTATCTCCTTAGTTACTCATTATCTGTCCTTTGATAGTTCTCTGGCTTAGCAAGTGTCATCAGCCAAAGGATGCTAAGCCATGCTTGTGTGTTTGTGAGTCCATCTGTGGTGGCACCCATAAGCCATGGAGGATGGCCTCCTGGAGACAGGTCCATGTGAGCCTCCCTCATGGACCCACATCGATAGCAGCAGGCTCTGGGCAGGTGCGACCTGTCCGTATTTTTAAATCTTAGCACACCAGTGGTCCCCTACCCCCATCCATCAGAGGAAGAGTGTGGCATTGCTCTGCGTCCCAAGGTCTCTAGCTCATCCTGTGGCCCACCCCCCTGCCCCACCCCGCGCCTCACCTTGGGCAGGTCCGTGGCCCCACGGATCCGCTGCGCCACCTTCTCTCCATCGGGGTGGATCTTGGCCACGTGCTTCCACATCCTTTCCCAGGTGGCCTCATCCACGGGGAGCCCACCCCGGTTGACGAAGAAAGGGACGCCTCCGTCCCGCAGGTCCTCTTCCCCTTCCTCCTCTGGCTCATCATCTCTCTGGGCTGAGGCCCCTTCGCTGGTCTCCAAACGCCTGGCCCCAGAAGGGGCAGCGTTGGTGGCTGCGGCAGCAGCAGCCGGGGCAGCACTGTTGCTGCCACCTGTGGTCACCTTCTTTCCCCCTGGCATCCCTAAATCCTTGGAGGGGGTGGGAGGACGAGTATCAGAAGGCGGGAAAAATGAGTGGCTCACAGGAGGCTGCCCACGCACCAGCTGCACATGGCCAAGCAGAGTACAGGGCGCCTTTAAGAAATCAGGGTGTGGCTCCTTTATAATAAAATACTACTTGGTAAGAAAAAAAAAATCAGTGCATCAACCTGAAGTGGGGATCCAGGGGGTGGGTGTTGGGGTCAGCCTTAGGGGCCTTTTGTTTGAACAACAGGATAAAGAGAACGCACCCTGGCTTGGCAGCCGTCACAAAGCACCCCCATTGGGCAGCGAGAACAATGACGGCAGCAGTCTAGGACAGAAAGGAGGAACGTCGGAGGGAAACTGAGGCCAGACAGTTCTGACGCTCGGCCGCGGAAAGGGAGGGTCAAGGCACGGCCGCCTCCGCCGGCTGGACCTCCCAGACCTCAGTTGCGGAGGGAGCAGATTCCCCTACAGAGCCCCGGACCGCTCGCACCTGCGCGCGCCGCAGGGGGCGGCGGGGCCGCGGGGAGCCCGGGCCGCCAGAACGCGAGGCCCGACCCCGGGGCGGAAGGGCGGCGCCGACGCGCACATCCCCCGCGCGCAGCCAGGTCCCCGTACAAAGTGGGCTTTGTCCGGGCTCCGACCCCTCGCGGAGAAGCAGGGGCGCCGAGGCCGCGAGGGTCCCAGCCGGGCGCGTCTCACAGGGCCGACGGGAGGCACCCGGCGCGCCGCGGCGCCGGCGGAGCCATCGCGGGGCGCGGACCCCCGGGCTCGGCGGGGTCGCCGCTACGGGCCGGCTGCAGCATGGGCGGCGGCCGGCGCGCGGGGCTGCTCGTGCCGTGCGCCCGGCTCCCGCGGCTGCAGGAGGGCGGAGGGGCCGGCGGATGCGGCTGGAGGCGAGTGACAAGGCGCGGGCGAACGGCCTGCGAACGCGAGCCCACGGCAGAAGGCAGCTCCCCGGGCTCGCGAAGCTGGGGTCGCCCCGCCCGCCGGGTCCCCTGGCCGCCGCCACCGCCCACCCGGCTCGACACCGGCCGGCGCCGCGCATGCGCTCCGTCCCCCCCTTAAAGGGCCAGCGCCTTCCCGCGCGCTGCTCCGCAGCCGTCCCTCTGGCCCCAGTCACCTCAAGGATGCGGTGGACGCTCGCTCGGTTCTCACCTCTCTCTCAGGGCGCAGCGAAGTCGGCGCGAAGCTGCGGAGGAAGTTTACGGCGGATAGCCAAACGGACGCAAACTCCAGGGAGATCCCAGGCCTGGAGGGAGTTTCCTGAGGGGGGCAGCTCGTGGGGCCCTCGGCGTGTAGAAGCCAGAGAACTGGCCGCGAAGACCGGAGTTCTAGGCCGGGTTCAGGGCCTGCTTTGCTCCAGAACGTTCCACACCCTCCGTAGGCCTCAGTTTCCCCATCTGTCAGCTGAGGTAATCACACTGGATAAACTCAGTCCCTCCCAGCGCGCTCCGTGAGGGAGGGTGTCTGGGGGTTGGGAGTTAGCTCTGGAAGTGAGACAGTTAAAAGTCATCCTTACTTTACCCGGTTCCCGGCACCAAGTCCGTGCCTGAATTGGACTTTGGCACTGGCCCAGGGTCCGGGAGTAGGAGACTGTGGTTGAGGTGACTTGGCTGGGCGCAGAAAGAGGTGAAAGTACAACTGATTGTCTTTTGTAGCTCCTGGACTTAAAGTACTCAGCCCCCCCCCCCCCCCCCGTTCCATGGAGCTGTAACCCTTGGAACATGGAACACAGCGAAGAACTATACTAAACATCCAGAGCCGACTGTATGCTTTAAGAGCTTTCCCTCCCCTACTAATAGTTAGTGTAACCTCTGGGGGAAAATGCAGCTTCCTGGGTGTGATAGGTTAGATGTTGAGTGTCTCCCAACCACCCCTGTGGAAGTCTTGTTCCCCAGGGTGGTGTTATTTGGACATGATTGAACCTTTGGGATGCAGGGCCTTAGGTCATTGGGGGTATTCCCTCATAGGAGATTTGGGGACCTGAAGGGGATTTTGGGACCTGGGCTCTCCCTTTTACTCTGTGCTTCCTGGCTGGTGATGGATGGGGTTTGCTCTCTTCTGCACTGTGATGTGCTGTCCTAGCCAGCGACCCAATATTATACACTGCCTGTCTTGAACTAGAACCTCCAGAATAGCTAGCCAAAATAAACCTTTTCTTTTTATGTTAGTAGTCTTGGATTTTTAGCTACAATAGTGGAAAGCCAACTGATACACTGGCCTCCAATGGGCAGGTTCATATTTATTAGGTCTACACTTGCTGCATTTGACATGCTGAGGTTCCCACACCAGGGTGGGACAGAAAAGACCTTAGAGCAGTGGTGGCAAACCTCTTAAAGATGAGTGCCCAAACTGCAATCCAAAACCCACTTACTGCAAAGTGCCAACACTCCACTTAAACCTGGATACTCAGGTTTTATTTTAGAAAAAAAACTCATACATTAACATCTTTTGTCTTAAAAGAAAAACAACACTTGTGCTATAGGTTTGCCACCACTGCCTTAGAGAATCCCAGGGCCCTCTGTGGTTTCCCATCTGTGCCTTAAAGTTCTCCTTGATATCAGACTTTCTGGATGGCCTGAGCTCTAGTTGCAACCTCTTACTCCCTCTTGAGTCAGACACCAAAGATGCTTGGTGATGGGGAGGATTCAAGGACTCACAGGTCCCAGGACCCTTTTTAAGCTTCCTGAAGCAAGAAGACTCCAAGCATGTGAACATCACTAGAGATAAACAACTGTCACTTTCTTACTGTATAAATGAGGAAACTAAGTCTCAGGGAGTAATTTCCCCAGGCTCACACAGCTGACAAGTGGCAGAGCTAGAATTTGTACAAAAGTCTTTCTTTTTCTGACACGTAGTTTTCACCCTATTCTTTGTCTCTTGTGTTAGTGCAAAATATGCTTGCAAATTATTTATCCCTCTTTTAAAAAAACCCAGCCTGGTTACCTTTGTTTTGAGTGTTGACTGAATTTAGAGACTCGACTTTAATGAATGAAAGTGGTGGGAATGGTACTGTGTGACTCTTAAGGCTTGGTCACAGAAAAGAGACAGTTCCCTCCCTTTCTCAGAAGGTGCCGGCCACCCTGTTGGGAGGGAGCCCAGGCCACATGGAGAAGCTATAGCAGGGTGTTCTGGCTGACATCTCCCACTAGGCTCTCAGCCAGTAGCCAGAATCAATCACCAGATAGGCAGTGAACTGAGACTTCCAAAGATTCCAGCCTCCAGCCTTTGAATCTTACCACCAAGGTCCCAGGCAACCTCACTGTGCCCTGTCTGAATCGCTCTACTATAGAAATTGAGATAAGTGATTATTGTTTTAAACTGGCAAATTGTGGGGGGTAATTTGTGTTGCAGCATTAGATAACTAATGCTGTGAATTTTCTGAAATGAAATAGGTTTGGGGTAGTCAAATAAATAAATAAATAAATAAATAAATGGGCGTGGGGTGTTCGCTCAAACAGGAAGCCCTTTTGGAGCATGTGTCTGACTCTGTGTCAGGCACTGAGGACAAATTGTAGTGAACAAGAGGGACATGGTCATTGTCCTAGCAGAGCTTCTGGTCTACTAGTGGAGGAGATGGTTAGACATGATTTCCATAAAGTCCTTTGACAGTTAGTACAAAAATCTATGAGCATGCTTACCTATGGTGACTTCCCAGTGAGGTGGGGATCTGCGAAAAGAAGAAATGAGTTGGGTACAGGCCATTATAGAAGCTAAAGAATTTTTCTGGCAACTGTGCATAAAAGAGGGAGAGGATGTATATCAGGCAAGAGGGCATGCCAATACGTTAGAAAATGGTGAAACTGGAAAGGAATGTGCCTAACTCAATCTCAGCCAAAAGCCAGAGAGGACAAGTGTCCTGCCTGATGTTGCATAGCATGTGAACTGGGCTGAGTGTCTGGGTCCTTCAGTCTGGCCTCATGGAGCTCCTCCATGCTTATGCCCTGGGAGTAGCACCTGTCACAGACATTTGGGGATTTCCTTACTTGGCTCAAAGCTTTTATGACTGTTATCTTTTTTGCTGTCTTCATGAAAACTCTGGAAGAAGTTAGGATGAACATGATTCCCATTTTATAGATGGAGAAATGATGCCCAAGAGAAGCCAGGCAAATTATGTCCCTAGTACAAGAGTGGCACATCAGAGTTGCTGGATACCAGGGCCTTTGATAATTGCAAAGGACGATGATGATCAAGCCTAGCTCACATCATATTTTACTGTTTGTCTTAATTAATTTTCTCATTGCTGAGACAAAATACCCAAAGTGAAGGGAAGGGAGGTTTAGTTAGCTCACAGTCCGTAGAGGTTTCAGTCCGTAATCAGCTGGCTCCAAAATAAGGTGGCATGGCCAACAGGCAGAAGGCAGCAAGTCAAGCAAGGGAGAGACAAGCCTCTTTCTGTCTCTTATATTTTATCCAGGATACTCGCCTTTAGGGTGGGTGGCACTCCCACCCTTAATCCTAGCACCCTTAATCCTAGTGTCACATTTTTGATCCCAGAAGAACTATGCCAAACTGATCAGTGGACTAATTTAGTAATCATACGCTCTAGATCCAGCCACCTCTGAAAACACCCCACCCATGACCACATGAGGCTTTGGGGAGACATCTAGACACAAACCATAACACTGTTGTTATCATTCTCTGGACCAGTTTTCTAGAAACGAATACATGTCTCAAGGCATTGACACAGCAATCTTCTCTGACTGATCCTTTTTTTTTTTTGAGACAGGGTCTTGCTATGTAGTTCAGGTTGGCCTCGAACTCACATCACCGCGATCCTTCTGCCTCAGCCTTCCGAGTGCGGGGATTACAGGTATGCGCCACCACTCTTGGCCCTGACTGATTTTCTGTACTTGCGGCACTGAAGCTAGAGTCACATTCCCAGACGAGAGAGCCTGGTTGACTTAATTTAGGTCCTGGGCCCATCCTTCCACTGAAGGAGGTGAGGCAACTTCACTAGCTGCCCAGCCATGGCTGCAGGTGGTGGAGGCAAGCGGCTCCCCTAAAGGTAATAGGATACTGTTAGTAAAAGAGGGGTGTGGTGGTCCATGGGTATAGCTGTGTTTATAAAAGGCAAATACTCCATATCTTTATTCTCCAATATGGTAGCAAAAAATCTTATGTAGTTATTTCAATTTAAATTTGACCTTGAATAAAATTTTAAAATCTAGTCACACTAGCCACATTTCAAGTTCTCAGTAACTATGTTTGGTTCATGACTACTGTCATAAACAGCGCAGATTATGGAACTTTTCCATCTTTGCAAAACTCTCTGTTGGACTATGCTATGCTTTTTCTTTTCTTCTTTACTTACTAATTATGAATATGGGAACAGCAAAAAACAAGGTGAGTCACAATCGTCACTCATTTATTCAATTAGCGTGTGCTAGGTTCTGCTCTGAATCATGCACGGTTGCAGGCTCCAGGGTGCTGGGAGGGACCTCAGAGATCTTCTGGTCAGGGAGCTCTCCAAGTATTGAAAACTGGGTCCCGCCCAGCAGAGACTGTGATGACATTGGTCGGGAATGGGGCTGGGTACCCAGGACTCTCCCCCGTTGATGCACCAGTGAAGTGATGAACTCCAGATAATCTGAAAACCTGAATCCGCCCTAGTTTGGGTTCCTAAGACAAACCCAGACAATTCTCTGTGCAGCTCACATCTGTCAGAATTGGATTCGAAATTCTTAGAGGAGAACAAGTCTGTGCTTCCTTAATCCAAACAGAATCCTGTCCACTTCCAATGAAGTGCCAAAAGAACTTCTGGTTTGGGGTCCATTTTCAGTGGCTTCTTTCTCAGACTGCTCATGTGTTCTCTTCACGATCCAGCCTAGTGGGTGACAGCCCTATAAAAATGACTGCCCTTTCCTGAGTACCTGGTGCAGGGCAGCTGCTTCACATGCAGTTTCACTTTACCCCAGGGGCAGTCTTGCAAGGCAGGTATTGCTGATACCAGTTTACAGACGAGAAAACTGAGACTCATAGATGTTGAGAATTACAAATTGTCCAAGTTCTCACAGCTGGGATTCTCCCTACATTACCCTGCTCCTACCCCACAGCTCAGAGTGTGGGGCAGCTGGCAGACAGCTTTGCCCACTCTGGATCCCTACTGGAAAGAAAACTCCGTGCAGGTGAGATGCAATCCTTGCTTTGTGTGCCAGTTGAAGCCCCAAAGCTGATGTGAACCGGACAATTGTCACCTGTGCTCAGTGAGAGTCCCGGAGGCCTGGAGGGAAGGGGAATTTGGGGACAAGACAGGTGAGGAGATCGGAGCGGAGTTCCTTTGGTTAATAATTGTTCTAGAACTCCTTTTCCTAAGGGATTTGGAGGAGGCAACTGAGAGCACTGTTGTACCTGGAATAGTGAGCGTTCAGACACCTAGCAATTATGGTGCATTCTTGGTGTACACATTATCTATTCTTGGCCTGGATTCCTGTGGACTGCCAGAGTGTCTGTGTTGCCATGTATCTTTGCAATCTGAGTCTCTGCCTGATACTTCCTGGGTAGCTGGCCTGGCCTCCGGAGGCTGGGAAGGGGCAGGACACATTGTGTCCAGTCCAAAGGACTCTTAACAGAGGGATTGCACTCTGTTGTTCTCTGGGGGCCACCTTGTACAGTAATAGGAGATCAGCTCTTGTCTGTGTGCTATTCTGCAGGTCTGTATGAGAGCAAAGTCACTAATGGTGCTACGTAGAAAAAGCACAGAATGTCACAGCTGGAGGAACTTTTAAGGATCTCCTTGTCTGGTTCACATTTCACAAATGGGAAACTGAGGCTTAGAGAGGTGACTGGACTTGTTGAGGACTACAGTGGGAGGTACTGGTGGGATCACACTTGAACTCAGATCTCCCCTTGGTCCTGGCCCAGCCTGGCCTCTCTGAGGTGTTCTCTGTCAGGGAAGAAGCTGCTACTAGGGGAGCCCTTGAAAGCCCTGCAGGGGGATGGGGTAGAGACAGTCTTCCCGCGTTTGATCCAGGGGTGGCCTAGCTGTGTGACCAGTGGGTGTCTAGGGATGGGTACATGCAGAGGGAGGGGGTTTTCAGCCTGGAGGACTGGACTGCAGTTGCTACTCCACTGCAGGCTGGGGCTTTTCCCTCTGCACCCAGCTCCTTCCTGGCCTCTGTGAGTTCAGCCTGCAGTTCGTGCCGACTTTTTGTGCTCAACCCCTACCACCTATCTAGGGGGCTTTTTAAGACAATCCATTTTATCATGAACAACTGCCAGCCCAAAGTACAGATGCTTATCTGTGCTTATCTGCGAGTGCTCTGAGACAAGGACTTTATAATTGTGAGATCATTAAGCCTCAGAGGAAGCACATCACCCCAGAGGAAGATGTCCTTGACATCCCAGGCTGGGGGTAAGAGAGGGAAGCAACACCCAAGTTCAAAGCTCTCTATGTGATACAGAGACAGAATTTGAATCCCAGCCCTGCTGAGTCTCCTCTCATAATCATTGAGCTCTACTGCCTCCCAGGCTGCCCTTCCCCAGCACGCTGCTCCCTGGGCTTTGTGTGTCCTGTAATGTGGTCACAGGACTGATGGGCAGTTGCAGACCCCAGTGGGATTGGCAAGAGATGCAGTGGTAGGTGATGGGATGGAATGTGGCTAGAATTCCTGTGCCACCCATCAGGTGTGCCAAGGAAGGAAAGACAATGTTTTTGGTAGCTTCTTTCCTAGTCGGGGCAGTTATCTGCCTTGCATGGTATTTAGCAATGAACAAGGCAGAGTGCCCAGTCAGCCTGCAAGACAACTAGGTGACATATGTGCCCCCGCCAGGTGCACAAAGGCCTTGTGGTGGCATATCTGCCCACAGTGACGTAGCACTCCATTATTGCAGGCGGCAGAAAATAGACACATTATTTGGGATTGGCCCCTGAGATCATGGTTTCCTCTTCCTCATCCCTTTCTCTGGGGTCAGGACCTCTTTGGGAAAATCACTTATGAAGCTTGGCGGGGAGGAGGTGCCTCTCACAGGGTCAGACCAGCAGGTGCAAAGGCCCGAGATGACCCCTTCAAGGAAATCTCGACATTCTTGTTCTGTCCAGCTCACAAAGGCCCCTTGTTCACTCACACACGGAGTGACAGGATTACTAAGCAGGTCCCTGGAGACGAGAGAGAAAGGTAAACGGCCTGTTCTTCCCTGTCACAGGCAGTCCGTGTCAGAGACTACATAGGGGTCAGATTCTGAGGTTTCGACTGAGACAGGAGTAAGGCAGTGCCTTGTAACTGGGATTACAGATATGCACCATTGTGCCTAGCTTAAAGTAGCATCTTGACAGTGTGGTGGGTAGGGTAAAACATAATTTCTCTAGTGTGCTCAAAAGAACTGGGGCTTCTTTCAACACGGTGGCTGATCCCAACCTCCAGGCCTTCCTATTCAGTAGGTCTGGGTGAGACCCATTGAGAATCTTCATTTCTAACCAGTTCCCACATGGTGCTATGGCTGGTAGGACTTCATTTTGAGAATCACTATGCTAAAGTATAATCTTCAAAATGGTCAAACTATGGCTCTCAAATAAATGTAAAGTTGTTATTGTTGCTAATCAGTTAAGGGTTCCTCTGCTCAATTTGGATGGGAATCATGAATTGGCAAAGTGCAGCTCTGCTAGCAGTCCTAATGTCACCAGATGACACCAGATGATGCTCGACGCTAATGGTTGACACAGCTAGCTGCTGGTCGCTGCCATCTGGTGCTGGCTTGTACTGGACATCAGCGGTCACCTCTACTGAGTGTTGGTCTCTGTTGCTGATCTTTGTGGTTGCTGGTCTCTGGAGCTCTTCAGGGATAACATCCCCTAGTGGTTATTGCTCTTTCTTTGGAATGGACCACTCTGTCCATGTTACTCAGGATTTTTATCCTAAGATTTACAGGACTTTTGAAAGTTTCCATACTACACAAGAAATAAATCAAAAGCAGATGTATAGGACATCCAAAGTGAGTCTTTTTACAGGTCTGTGCTGCAGTATGGGGTAGTGGTCAGTACACTGGAGGGAGCCCTTCTAGATTAACCCCCCCAAAATGGGGAGAGTGCTACTTATATTGCACCTGCAGTCCTGCGATTGGGCCAAGTAGAGGCCTGTGATTGGTCCATGTGGGTGCAGGGCTCCAGGATAGGAGCCAGCCCTTCCTTGCTCTCTGTTGCTTCCTGGCCGAGAGGAGCAGTTCTTCTGCTGCTATAAGCCATGATGTGCTGCCTTGCCACGGGCCCAAAAACTATTGACTGCAACCTCCAAAACTGTGAGCCAAAATAAATCTTTCCTCTTTGTAAGTTGCTTATATCAAGTATTTCATTATATGGCCAGAAAGCTGACTAGCACGCATATCTGTGGGTAAGAATAATTTGTATTACTCTCAATTTTCCCCTTTCCATTAGCCTGGAGAAGAAAATGGTCAAGAAATTGTTACTCATGAAACACAAAAAGTAGAGAGACTTTGCTATTATCCTTCCCTACTTCAGTCCATTCCAACTAAACTTTAGCCTTTACAGGTTTATAAAATAGCCAGACCTAAGTGGCTATTCTTACAGGGTTACGAAATACCCAGCTGAGGTAATTCAGTTCTCAGAGAATTCCCTAGATCATTTGGTGGACTTACTAGAACACATTGCTGGGTCCCACACCCAGAGTTTTTGCTACTTTGATCTGGGACCAAGCCAAGAGACTGGAGTGGATTGATATAGGGATGGATAATAACAAAGTTCTTCTACTTTTTGTGTTTCTTGAGTAACACTAATTTCCCACAGCATCATTCTTGGCTATCTTCTTCTTCAGACTAATGGAAAGGGGAAAGAGATGAGAACTGGCAGGGTTCATGTGATAGGGCTGGGCTGGTGGAGGAGGGTGCTGTGAGGCTGGGCTCAGAAAAGAATGTGGGAGTCACCAGTTCAGACTCAGAGACAACCAAAAGCTGGGGTGTCCCTTCATCAAGCACCATTTCCAAGAAGCAGCCTGGTCTCGCAATTGCCTGTTCTGTAATTGTGGATTCCTATGAAGATAGAAGGAAGGCAGGGAGTGTGTAGGACCCAGCTCCCACCAAGGGCTGGTCTAAGTGTCGGAGAATCATCAGCATCAGTTCCAGGAATTCATCAACTGAACAAGACCTTATAGCAGGTGTATCAGGCCCTGGGTTTTGATGGCATTATGAGCATTTTGAGATCCCAGCCATCTAGTGGCTGTTGGATAAAACTCATGCTGAGAATCTGAATTCTTAGCATTTAATCCAGGCTGGTAATTCTTTTCTTGGCCTCCGATGTTACTTCTTTGGCTGTCTTGGATGTGTAGCCTTAGCATTTTGCTTAATAGCTGCTGGGAAGGATGTCTTAAAAGCATGCAGACTTGCTTTCCAAATGTGTTCAGTGGTGTTGGTGAGAAAGAACATCTCACTTTTGTATAAAGTTTTAATTTTGCAAAGTGCTTTCCCCAGCCATGATCTCATTCAATTATTTATCTTTAGTGTTTGGCCATAACAATAGCCTAAAATTTATCATATATCTAGGAATAAATCTAACAAAGCATGTGTAAGACCTCTTTATTGCAAATAATGTGTTATTGAAAGAAATTAAAATCTAAATTAATTGAGGGATAGACAACGTTCACAGATTGAAAGACTCAAGATTGCAAAGTTGTCAGGTGTTTTCAAATTCACCTTTAGATTCAGTGCAATCCTTATAGAAATACTGGCAGATTGTATTTTGTGGAAGTTGACAAGCTGATTTCTAAAACTCATATGGAAATTCAAAGGGGCAGAAAGAGTAAAGACCATCTTAAAGGAGAAAAGAAAGAAGAAGTACACTAGAAGAATCAAGACAGTATAAATCTGTAGTGTTAGGACAGTGTGGTATTCATCCTCTTTAAGTTTTACTTATTTACATGGTTCTGGAGGCTGCGCCCTACAGGACTATGGAGTGTGGGAAGTGGTCTCAGGTAGGCTGAAGCATGTCTTAGCGTAAGTTTTGTGTTCATGGCAGCCATCGGTGACCAAGGGCCATGCTTGGAATTTGAAGCAGTTCATTCTCCATATAGTACCAACATACTCCATTGCTTTAGACTGTGCAGTGGCTTCCCATTGGAATAAGGAGACAGTCCCAGATCCTTAACTAGACTTCAGTACCTGTCTACACTCTGTCACTCCCCAGCCCTTTTGTATACCCTCATCTCCTTGAGTGACTCAGACTCTAATCTCAAATTCTGGGCATGACTGCATCCCTCTGCTAGGTGCATTCTTCTTCCTTACTTGGACATCTCCTAGTTACCTTCCATGTTGGGGTTTAAACTTCCATGCTTAAGAGAGCTGGCATCTGTGACTCCCTAGATTCGCACAGTCCCTGCCACACACTCTCAGTGGGCCCTTTGCTCCTCTCTTCCAAAATACCCTGCACCCCCTCTCCTCCCAGTAATGTGAGAATAGGGGCTGTCTGTCTTGTGCACCGCTCTGTCTCTTGCTCCTAGAACACTGCCTGGCTCAGAATAGGTGTTTAATCAACATTTCTTAAGCACATAAATAGATATGAATGTATAAATTTAAAATATGTATTTCAAATACTAGGACTGTAAAATCGAACACATTAAGTCTTGCCTAACTTCACCTTTTGGCAAAGATCTCCAGTTTATGATGTGTTGATGCCGTGTTCAAAAGTCTAGAATGCTGGTTAGTGCCTTTCCATAGTTACCAAAACCTGTCAGCCTTGTCCAGATGCTGGTCAGACTGGGTGAGAGCGTGTGACTGAAGCAGGGCCAACCACCTCCATCTTGGAGAAAGAAGGCCAGTGGCTTGGTGGTGTCATCTTTGTACATGAAGAACATGGACCCATTCTCCTTGGTAAGGCAGGGAGCTGTTTTGTTCTGAAAACCAAGGATTTTGTCTTGTGGGCTGGTCCTAGCAGAAAGTCATCTGGTGGGGTAGACCAGCAGTGCCTTGACAGCCAAGCTGTGCCCAGTGGAATGACATGAAGTCCCTGAAGGCGGCATCTCTGGAGGCTACATCTGCTCCTAGTTTTGTGTAATGGTGTTGCATAAAGTGGGCTGTGCATTTGCGGCTACCAGTTTCTTTGTTCAAATTGGTCTTCATTAAAGAATAAATCTTTAGTATTAAAAATTCAGGAAATAGAAGAAAAGGAAAAAAAATTTAAGTAATGTACAAAATATTTTAATTTTCTCCTAAAATCAGAAGAAAATGAATGTAATAGTAATGAACATATAGCAATTACTCTAGCCTGAATTGTATTCATCTTTATACCAATGCAGTCATAATGTATAATTTTCAACATTTTTTATGGAGGAAGAGATCTGTAAAGGCAAAAGTGCCTAAGGGCTATAAAATTCATAATTCAACTCTGGTGGAAACAATCACTTCTAATGGGTGTGTGTGTGTGTGTGTGTGTGTGTGTGTGTGTGCGCGCGCGCGCGCATAGGTATGTGTTTATCTTCCTTGTCTCCCTGCATCCTGTGCACATAATATATATATATACATATATATATAATTATATGTGCATATAAATTATATATATAAACTTTACAAAAATGTGATCATTTTTGCTCAGAGTTCTGTGTTTTTTAAATTGAATAAGGTATTGTTCATGCCTTTCTGTTATCAAATGTTCTTCTAAAGTATATGTCTTTGATGTTTTATTTTTAACTATAAAAGTAATTATACAACATCATTAGTAATGACTACATATTGTTTCAGTGAGTAAATGTATTATACTATATACATTTTTGGTGTACATGACAATGAAGGCTGCCAGCAAAATCAGTGCATTCAGCCAGGACTATTTCTGTAGAATCATTTCTAAATGTATCGTTTTGAAATTTAATACTGAAGAAGTTAAAAACATGACTCCCAAAATATGCTACTCTGGCATGTCGACTATTTGAGATAAAGGTACATGAAAAAAGGAAGGTGCAAGAAAAGCACTCTGGACTTCGTTGTTTCTTAAAAGCAGGACACAACATTCCCATATGAAAGAGGCCCTTCCTATAACAGAAGGAAAACAACACTCTTATCATCAGGAATGGGAAGTTGAGGCCAAAGAAAATCATACCAACGAAACTAGGTAGATTAAGTCATATTCCCAGCCACTTCTCTGCCTACTTTTGCCCATGGCCCTTTGTCTGGGCACATTTTCATAGTTTACTACTCTGTTCAATTCAGTATAGATGTATTCAATTTTAACTGTGTCTTTAAGCCTTCATTTCCTTCTGAGACTGCCCATGTCACAAAAACTGGTACGAAATAAATGTTTAGGATTTTCTCCTTTGATTTTCTTCTGCTATGTGAATTAATTTTCAGACCCAGTCAAAAACTTCTAAGAAGGTAGAGGTGAAATTTTGTTCCCTAAAAGAGATTATACCGAATTTCCCAGTAAAAGGGTATGTGTGCCACGTGGGCCATCTGTGATGCTGCCAGATGTCCTGGGACCTTATCTTAACATTTCTTTGTACCCACTGGGTCAACTTGGGTTTACCTCTTATTAAATTGACAGAAAGTTAAATTCCGGTGATTATTGGGACCCTCCATGCCCCAGTACTTCACCTGCCCCAGGTTAGACAAAGTTTTTAAAGCCTTAAGCCCTGAAGTCTCATCTGGGACACTGCCAGACCCCAGCTACCTGTATCTCAGCTTGGCATGTTCCCTTCTGGCTCCTGCCAGTGCTGCATCTACGCTACATTTGGGGCAAGAGATTCCTGGGAGGTTTTGAAGCATCTTTGTGTGTGCCACATGGTCATCTGAGCTTCAGAACTGGCCAGAAAGAGCTGCATGGCTCCTGTCTGCAGACTAGGGGAGTCTCTTTTCTGCTCCTGACTGTTCTTACTCCCCTCTCGACATAGGACGCATCTCTTCACTACATTTCCTCAGTTCTTGCTCCAGCAACAAATAGTAAGGAGGCGTTGACTTGAAGTTCATTTGCTTTCTGCTTTGCAAAATCTTCAAGGTAAGCAATTCCAAACCGCCTAGCTGCCTGCTTAAAATCAGAGAAGGGACGAAAATAGGGGAGATAAAACTCAAATTATAACCTCAAATGATTCTATCGCAAATGGAATCACACAGTGTTAAAGTTCACAGTAACATGTTAAAAGGGAGACTCCTCATGGCAGCAACTGAGCCAACTTCAAGATGTGCTGTCTTGGCAGCGCAATATATGTGGGGCTCTGTGGGCATTTATGTAACTTTTGCATTTTGGTAACACATACAAATGCCATAGACACATGGTTAGGCAGAAAGGTGCTTTTCCTTTTTCAATTTTTTTGTTTCTCTGTCTTTTGGAATTGATATTTTTCAATGTTAAGGTGCATATATTGGACATTTTACTTGGTTTAGAAGCGCATGGTGGCTGGACATGGTGGTGAGCACTTGTAATCCCAGCACTTGGAAGACTGAGGGGCAGAGGAGAATCACTGTGAGTTTGAGGCCAGCCTGGGCTATATAGTGAGTTCAAGGCCAGCCTGGAATATATAGTGAGACCCTGTCTCAAAAAAATCCTACAATAAATAAATAAAAAGTAAAATTTTAAAAGTGTATGGTGTAGGGAAGGCAGAATTTTACCTCTACCCTAATAAGGTTTTTCAACTGGACCTGAGAATGAAATCGGCATAAGACACATCAACAAGAGAAAAACATACACACTTATTTCATACAAGTTTTCTATGGCACAGGAGCCTTCATGAGGAAACAGAGACCCCGAGATGTGGAAAGGTGTGGTTAGAGTTGAGCACATACTGAGAGTACCAATAAGTTGGACATAATAGTAAATTATGATAAAATAAATCATGTGGAGAGACTAAAAGAAGGTAAAAGAGTTTTGTTCATTTGTTGTGGTACTGAGGGGTGAACCCAAGGTCTGTACAGAATTCTGTCCATCTCAGTATCCCATTGTTGATGGTAAAGAAGGTTACTTTCCGCTTTGTATACAGAGGACTTTTTTCACATGGGAATTTTACATCCTGCTCTTAAGAAACGGAAGGTCCAGAGTCACTCCTGGTGCTTTGCAGGTGCCTTTAACTCAGGCATTGTAACAGGCAGCATCCGTCATTTGGGTAACTCTTAATTCCTGCAGAGAGAAGGAGGTAGTTGGAAAAAGGGTAGGATTTTGAGAGGAAACCTTGTGTTTTCTGAAGCCTTTGTTTTGGATTTGCCTTAGTGCACCTGCATTTCTTGCAGTTTCTTACAAAGAAACTTCCTTTCCAGAGTCAAAATATTTCAAGTTATTTTAAACTGGGGGAAATGTTTGACAACTCAGGCTTTGTTAGCACATAGAATATTGTTTCATCAACTGCATTGAAACAGTCATTTCCTGTGGGGGAACCTTTACCATTGAAACAAACTTTGATTTTGGTTACGACTTTTTTCTAATGGGTCCCCAACCATTTATTTTAGAGCTGATATGTTCTTTGTGCTTGAACAAGAAAGTGAGCTCAGGCTGGCTTGGCTAATGTTAAGAGGAAAGCTATGAATGTAAGTGTTAAGGAGCAAATCTCTTCCAGCTGGGCTGCCTGGATTTGCAGTCCTTCGGTGCTATAAGCTGAGTCTTCAGCAATGATCCGATTGTTCTGGATCTCAGATTCTGCATTTATAGAATGGAGGTGATGGTGCTATTTACTTCCCATGATTCTTATTAGTGTATTAAGAAGCACTGAGAGGTGGCTTAATGTTAATCAGAGCTGTGATTTATTGGATAGTGTGTATGCATGTAAATTTCTTGGTTTTGATCACTGTGATTATCAATGGATATAGAATGTTATCAGTGGATAAAGGGCACACAGAAACTTATAGTGTTTCTATGTGTACTTCTATGTGGGTCTAAGAATATTTTGAGTTGAAAAGCACTTATAAGAACTCTATTTGGTTGTGCGATTCATTGAAAAAGACTTGTCTTTGACAAGCTATGGTAAACTTGCTTAAATTAAGGACCATGACTTTTATCCCCTTGTATCCAGCACAGTACCTGATACAGAGTAGGCCTTCAATAAGTATTTATTGACCGAATAAATAAAGAAGTTGAAATGCCAAGAATCCTGGCCAACAGAAGCCAAAGCATGAAAGGGAGATAAACAACCTCCTGTAATTGGCGGTGGGAGAGAAGAGGCAAGAGAGCTGTGCACCAAGTTTTAGTGGAACCCTCAAAACACGTGCACACAAATCTGCTGCCCCATGTAAATCAAGTGGTTGAGTTCAATGCCTGAGTTTGTGGTATGTGGGACAACAGCAAATGGAACAGGACAGAGAGATGATTCTTAAAATCATGTAATTCCTTTTTTTTTCTTTCTTTCTTTTTTTCCCAAGCAGCAAGATATATCATGTACCGTACAAATTCCCTATGATGAATGTTAACACTATGTATATCTAAAATGTACCATTAAAATAAAAAAAAAAAACAAGTAATTCAGCAGATGCAGTGCAGACCCAGAGCCAGCCACAAGAATGTGGATGAATCAATATTATCTGGATCTTGGGCCCAGCCAACAATTTCAATAAATAAACAGACCATTTTCTTCTGTACTCAAATGTTAAATGTAATGACAATTGTTTTGATGCTGTTTTAGTCTAAAGAATGCTGGAATGCCACCCTTTTTTTCTAGAATATACTAGGAAACAGGAAAAGAGGGCCAAATTCAGGAGGTAAGCCATGCTGCTGGCAGAATCAGGGTTATACCACAAAAGTGATCAGCATGTCACCAAGTTTGAGCTAACAATATTATTTGTGACCTGAAATGTTCTAGCAATTGAGAGATACTTTGCTATATTGGTGACTCTGAGGAATGCAAAAGGTTTTGTTATGAATTAGGTTTTTGTATTACAGACTGTAGTAAATCAGGTCTGCACATACTTCCCAGGCAAAACTGTGAGGGCCTTGAAAGCATTTCTCAGGAGCTATTCACAATGCCTGACTTACACCCTCTGGGTATGAAATATATTATACAACAATTTTGATTTAGAATTTTTTTCTGTAGAAGTAAAGTATTTACAATTCAATGTTTTACTTCAATACGCATATCATTGGTGAGGGTGGGATTTGTAACAAATGATTAATTGCTTGTAGAAGCAATTAATAGATGGCTGTATTATACATGTGTATGTCTTAGCTCCCCCGTAGACTTTAGTTCTTTGAAGCCATAGACTGTGTGTAGTTCCCACCTCATTTACTAGATTGTTTTGTAAATAGTTGGCATGTGATAATCTTGGTAGATTTTTAAAAATAGCTATCTACTGTATTGCATAGTTTTACTATATTCTTACTAATCAGTTGCATTTCTAAATACTTATAAAAGTAATAATGTATTCATTGCAACAAATCCAAACAGTACAGAAAGTCGTTAAGAAAATTAAAAATCAATTATTTCATTATGTGATAATCGCTATTGACAATCTTAATGTTATTTAAATTTATGATACCTAACTTAGGTTCAGATGTTTTTCTGCATAAGGGGGCACTTATACACTGGTGATGCTTTGTTTCTTCTTTTTTGATGATTGTGGCCTAAAGAATTCCTGTTGTTACATATAAATCAACATCATCATCTTTACTGATTCTGTTGCCAATCAGTAGATGGCTCTTTTGCTCCATAAGAATTGGCAAAATACGGCTTCCTTAGTGGCTCCAGCTTTAACAGCCACTGGCCCTCAGGCTTTAGCGTCACAGGTCTGGGTTCTTAGCTACCCCTGTCAGCTCCATAGAAACCAAGGCTAACCCTTGACTACATTTGAGCTCTCCCAGCAGCCTCTGCTGACCTCAGCCAGACATCACCAGTTGCTGATGTAGGTCACCAAACCTGGTAGCTGCTGCTGATTTCCACTGGCTGTTGCCTCCAATTGATGTCAATCGATGCACCAGTCATCGTCAATCATTTGTCTCTAGTCAATGCTGCCAGTCTTTGCTGGTCTTTACCACTATCTCAGGAACTTCAGATTGGCAGCTGCTAGTGTTTATAGCTCCTTTTAATGTGACCTGCTCTGTTCACACTAATCCTGAGTAGATCTACAGGACCTTCTGAACCCATACTGCCAGGGAAATAAATTGCAAGCAGATTTACAAGACCACCAGAGTGAGGTTTTATCTGACTGGGCCTGTGCTGCAGTATAGGGGAGATCAGTACACTGCAAAGAGCTATCCTAGAACTGGAGAGATGCAAGGAAAGTGCTGCCAGTATAGAGCAGCAGATGGGCAAAGTCATCTAGGTTGGTGTAAATTCAAGAGACAGATCTTTTGCAAATGGAAAGGCGACTAAGAGATGGAGGGAAGGGGAGGGAAGGGAAAAGGAAGTAAAAAGAATTAAGACATGTTATGTACATGTACTGAGTCCCCATGATTGATGTAATCATTATATACTGCAAACGTGTACTAATAAAAATTTTTAAAAATTAAAAATAAAAATGTCAAAGTTGCTTATTGGCCCAAGTTCAAGGCTGCTGATCGGTCCAAATTCAAGGCTTCCACGGGTCGGGGTAGACATCTCCTGGAGCAGGTGTGGGGCATCTAGGACAGCTATTGCTGTAGCCGTCATTCAGAGCAGACCCCCTTCTGGTTGTCAGTGGGGATAGAGGAAGGGTCAGGGATTCTCTGCTCTATCTTAATTTTATAAAACTCATCTTATGTATGGCATGTAATTCCAACCCTTATTGTTGAACATTTAGGTTATATCTTGTTCCATTTATGCTGCCATAGCTATAGCTGAGACTGAATAGTGTGTGAAGAGCAGACATTTACATCTTACAGTTCTGGACCTGGAAAGTTCAAGTCAAGGCATTGGATGTCTGCTGAAGTCCTTACTGCATCCTCACAAGGTGGAAGGTAGAGGGGCAAAAGGGGCAAAGACTGTGCAAAGCTTTTTATAAGGCATTACTCCTATCCACTGGAGCTGAGCCTTCTGACTTAATCATCTCCTGAAGGCCCCACCTCTTAATACTGTCACACTGGCAACAAGAATTTGGAGGAACACAAACATGGGAACCATGGCAGGGTGCTTCTGCATTTCTCTACTATTTGTTACAATCTAGTGGATATCTGTGAACTTGTTCTCTTGGGAAAAAAATCCCAAGAGTGAAATTTCTGTTCCTTTGAGTTTAAAACTTGATCATCTTCTGAGTTGTTTTGTTTTGAAGGATGTTGAACATGGTGTATGTGTCTGGTCTCCCCACCTTGACTGTAAGCTTTCAGAAGAGAAGGAAGAGGGCAGGTCTTAGATGTCTCTCTATCTTCTACTAATCCTAGCACAGCCTGGGGCATTAGAAATGCTTCTTCTGCGAGTTATACCTGCATAAAAATAGCTTAAATCAAAAAGCCATTTACTTATCTCAAATAATTAGGAAGCCTGGGTGCAGGCGGTTCAGGGATTGGCACGACAGCTCAGCAGTGTCGTGTTCTTTCACCTTTGGCACATTTCCTGTCCCCTGGCTTGCTGGTCAGAGTGGCAGGATGACTTCACACCCTGTCGTCCAAAATCAGAGTGGTGGGCAAGGCAGTTCTTCCGCCTCTGTTTTTATTAGAGAGGAAAAATTTTTCCAAGAGCCACCCAGGAGGGTTTTCCTTCCACTTCATTGACCATACTTGGGTCACAAGACTCCTTCTAGCCACGAAGGAGGCTGGGAAGGTGTATCTTTGGCATTTTCATTCCCTATACACTGTTATAAAGGCTTGTATAAATAAAAATAACCAAAGAGAAAAGCCCGACAGTGTTTTAAAGGCTTGTCCTCAACAGACTATGGAAAATACTGACTCAGTGTACTGCAGTTGAGGTGACTCATGGTAGAGACAAGTGTGAAATTGAAGGTTGGTTATCGTCTCCTTCAAAGGCAGTCCATGCCTCACAGTATTTCCTTTGAGGGGGGGTCTCTGCAAATCCGAATCTGAGGGGCTACACGAACATGCGACACAGCTGACAGTCCTCCTGGGCCCCTTGTGACAGGCCTCAGGGCAAGAGTTCAGTACCAAAAGAACCCCAGGCCTGAGCTTCTACAATTTCACAATTTTCTTTTTCTCCTTGTCTGATTTTCCATTCCCTACCAATCTCCCCTCTGTCCTCTCACCTCTCTTTCTCTTCTCCTAACTCTCCATCCTTCTTTTTGGGTCTTTCTTCCCTTCTTTCCCCCTTTTGAAACGCTGGTCCTCTTGGTCAGCAGGAAAAACTGGAATCTGAGACCTGGCTGGCAGTGGGCAGAGGCCAGGGAGCAGCTGCGAGGTCACTTCAGGTCCTGTCAGTGGCCCTGGAGAGAGGAAGTGAGACTGCACTTACTTCTTGTCTCTTCCTGGGACAGACTTGCCTGCCCACCCCCTCTGGGCCCTTGTTCCTGGGGAAGGGTGGCAGACCCACCTCCCATATACCCCTTTGCCTTAAGGACACTTTCAAACTCAAGACACTTTAAAATGGCAGATGTAAGAAGGGCATTCTCATCTGTTTCTGAAAACAGGAGACAAACACACTTATGTGGAAGATGCCCTTCTGTGCCAGGAGAAAAGAAACATTCTTTGAGTCACCCAGAAAATACTTCGTCTGCCTCGAAGATCGTGTCTGATTTTAAAAAGCAATGATGGCATCTCTCACCCTGCATGCCATTGCCCAGATTATTCTTTGTTAAGAACCAAACACAGGAAAACAGTTTATTTCTTTTCCCTCAGACCAGAATGTTTTGGAGGGTGGGCTGCCCCCATTTCTGGAGAGGCCACTCCCAGTGCTGGTCAGGAGGGGAGCAGAGACTCTGTCCTCTTGACCCAGTTTTGGGGAGAAATCCTGGCATCTCTTCAGCTCTGCTGTCTGCCCCTCTGATCTGCAGCACCAGCTCCCCAGAGGCTGTTTTAGAGTGCCAAGGTCTAAATGGTGCCAAGATCCTAGTGCTGCCAGGGCATTTGGTTCTGGTTGTTGGTCACTCCAGAGCTGTCCCTCAGACTAGTCCACAAGCCCTAGGCAGGCATGGCCACTCTGCTGCTTCTCATCCTAGAGACCTTGTGCCCTTGGGGTCCTGTCTGCACAGGCTCTCCCTCTTGGGGATCTGCAGTGGGTGGCCCTGGAGCTTTGCCCCAGAGTGCAGCAAGTCCTTCTTGGGACCCATCCCCTTTTCTGTTTTCTCTCCTCCAACTCAGGCCCAGGAAAGGCCTTTCCCTGGTCACTGCATCTCTGTATTCTTTTCTTCCCAAGTATTTAGACCTCAGGGCTTGGAAGCTGGGAGTTCTCACAGACTAATTTCAGCTTTTTATCCTGCTGCTTTCTTCAGGAAGGAGCATGGGAGCCCAGGATCTGCTTAAAAAGGACAAAAAGTTAAAAAGGTGCAAATCTCTAAAAAATGTGACCCTCTTTTACTACTTGTCAGATGGCACAGTGCCCACTGTGCAGGAAATCATTAAAACATAGACAAACAAGCAAGAGGATGAGCACATGTGGGGCCCTGTCCCAGAGCTGAGGGCTTAAATCCCCATCCCAGCCCCTGGCTAACCTCCCTCTGATGACCTCATCCATAAAGGAAGTGGGATGAAATCATTTCTGGGTTCTGTCCAGCCCCCACACTCTGGATTTTGTATCTATATAGGAAAAAGAAATGCCATCATCCCACTGAACTTGAGCAAGGAAGTTCAGGCTCACACGTACTGGTGCTTCCAAATACATTTCCTTCCTGTCCCCAGTGTCACTGGAACAACCTGGTTCTAAGGCCAGGCTGAATTCATCCTGTGCCTCAGTGGCTTCCCATTGCAGGAAGAAAGCTGGGAGATTGCTGGGAACTTTGACCTCTGGTGTGATGTGTCTGTCAGCACGGGGGTGGCTTGTTGGCCAAGGACTGGTAAGCATCATGGTGAGGATTTCCAGCTAAGTGATTGGGAGACCTTTGGGTGGGGGGTAAACTGCCTTTGGATGCTTCCTACTGAAGAGACAATGTACCCTTCAGGAGGTTCCTGGATGGACGGCAGTTACTCGAAATTCTGGCCTCCTGGGGCAGTGTCTTCTGGAATTTAGGTAGACAGTGAGTTGTGGGTGGTATGATTCTCACCCCCAGCCACCTTGTCTGTCTGAATGAAGCGATGTGTCCTCCGCCCTGCTGTGGCGCCTCTGGGTCACCTCCAGCAAGTCTGATGCTCTCTTGGTCAGGATAGTTTGGCCCAGGGTGGCAGGAAGAGAGTGAGGTGGGACACTGAATCTACACGCTCCCTGCTGGGCTGCAGGGCTGGTCTCTACCTTCTCCCATTGTTTCCTTCAGCTCCCACCAGGCGCCTTCTCAGACCCTTTCTTTCAAGTCGGAGTAACTGGAGTAACTGTTCCTCCCTTTCTCTTTCATGCCAGCTGCCTTGCTGATTTTCCTCACACTCCTTATTCCCATGGGCGATGTTGCTATTCTGTAGGCATTCCTATAACATTTTATTTTGAAAGTCAATCGTGTAGAGAGTGTAAGTGCTACTGCAGATCAGTACAGAAAAATATAACCAAATTCTTGCAAAATAATAACCAAATTCTTTCTCTTTTGGTGGTGGTATTAGAGATTGAACCCAGGGTGCAATGCTACTGAACCACCTCTTTGGTCCTTTTGATTTTTTAAATTTTGAAGTAGAGTCTTGCTAAGTTGCCCAGGCAGGGCTCAAGCTTGTGATCCTCCTGCCTCATCCTCCCAGAGTGCTGGGATTACAGGTATGTGCCACTGTACCCAGATTAAATACTCATTAAAAAAAATACATTTTCGAGCTAAAGTGATTTTTAAAAGATCTTGACCTGGAAGAGGGGGGAAAACCAAGGTGTATCATGTACAGGTACAAAATAACCATGTTGATTATGATCATTATGTATACAATGTACCAATACATGTTCTTGGTAAAAATAAAAAAAAAAAAAAGATCTTGACCTAAGATCTTGACATTCAAACAGACATAAAATGAACACATTAAGGATTTTATTTAGTCTATCATTAGTGAAAGCTAGTAAGATACTATGGCCAGTTCAAATGAGAAGTCAAAAAAAGTACAAATTTATATGGAGTAAAGCAGTGTTGAGATAAATTTACAAATATAAATGCTACTTGACTTACGATGGGGTTACATCTTGATAAACCCATTGTAGGTCAAAAATCCGTTTTTTTTTTTTCCTTGAGACAGGATCTCACTAAGTTGCCCAGACAGACCTTGAACTTGTGTGCACTACCATGATCAGTCCCCAAACCTATCATATCTACCAGACATCCTGTGTAGACTGGCCTATCTCAAACATGCTCAGAACACGTATGTCAGCCTACAGTTGGTCAAAAGCATCTCATGCAAAGCCAATTTGGTAATAAATTGTTGACTATATCATGTAATTTATTGAAGATTGTACTGAAAATATAAAACAGAACAGATGCATGGGCATCAGAGACAGACATTTTTAGACAGGGTGAGACATGAAGACACAAAAAGCAATATTCAAATAACGCTGGCAGCGCATCTACCATGGAGTATTTGCTGCGTCCCCTGGTGATTGCAAAGCTTTCCTGGAGCTGTGGCTCTTTTCTGCTGCCCAGAACTGAGAAAGAATATCTTACTAAAAAATACAAGCCTGGTAAAATCAAAATTCCAAGTACAGTTTCTACTGAATGCATATTGTGTTAGCACAGACATGTGTAGCCCGGGTAAAGCCAGAATCGTAGGTCAAACTGTCATATGTCTTGGATGTTTCCTCTAACACAAGAGAAAGCCAGTACAGAACTTGAAAAACAAAACCAAAAACAACAACAACAAAAAACAAGTACTTGAAAAAGAACCAAGTTCTGTACTGGCTTTTCTCTTGGGTTAGAAAGAGGAAAGTCAGTTGAACCTCCCTAGGACAGTTATTTGTATGCCTAAAAACAAGATTCATTTGTAATGCTATCAATTATCTACAGTTTGCAGATTTGTAAAACAGCTCAAAGGCAGCAGAAGGCCCAAAGTCCCTATAACATCACAATCCCATAACTGGAGGGGTGTGATTCAGCAATGTCCAGTTTTCCACTGAAGCACAAGTTTCCCTACATAACATTTATTAAGCACTTAATACTTGCAGGCAATGAGCCAATACACAGGAATCAATAATCTACTTGGGGATTTAAGACACAAAGAACTAATTCCCTCTAGCAATCTGCTTAGTGGCAGTCTTCCTAGTGATATAAAGATAGTTACAAGTTGAGATCCATTACAGTGTTTTCCTCTTTGGAAAAACCAAAGGTTCCACTGCTTCAGAAAAGCTTGAAAGCCCCCAGTCCATGTCTGACAGCTTCATTTTATACAAGAGAAAATTAAGGCTCAGAGGACAGGATGAGCAGGTCCAGAACCCACAGCTTGTTCACTGATCTCTGGTTTGAAATCCAGTTTGAGGGCCAAGAAGATGTTCCCTTTTGGCTTTATTAGGTGACACAAAGAGCTTTCCTGGAAGGAAGGACTTAGGAAGCAGGCTGTGACAGATGGTTTTCATCTTCTGTGAAATCTGGGAAATCTGGTACCATCCCTCTAATTATGTTGGGAGCTTCAAGCAAATTACAATCTACATTATACCATTGTTCAGTATCTCTAATTATATCTTGGAATTTGGCTTAAGTGATGCTTAGAGGATGTTCATTAATAGTGTCGACAGGGACATAGAGTATTTATGAAATTCTTTACAGTAATTTAAGTCCCCAAATTGTCCTGGTGTGTTAAGGAAGCATGTTCGCCCCCAGCTGAAGGATGACCGAGGAGGATGGAGAATAGCTGACTCTGAATTGTTTTTCTAATGTCCCCGGTTCGAATGCAAAGTTTTACTGCTCAAGGAAGCTTCTTGCTGAAGTACACCCAGGCCTTAGTTCCCCAAAGTAAGAGCAGTGTGCCCTTGGCATTTCATAACCAATCTCAGTGCCCCGTCTCTTGGTGTGGTGTTGTCAGAACCTCATATTCTTGTTGGCACGACCAGTTTCAAGGGAAGCTTTGTCTCCACAGACAGATCGTGGTTCCATCTGGCCTTGCTACCAAGAGCCTTGTGATTCCAGATGGAAAATCACCAACCTTTCCCATTTCCAAAGCAGCCCTCATGACGATTGTTTCATGGACCGCCAGCAGCCCAAACCCTCCACACTCAGACAGTCACTTGGTGGGTGGAGAGTTGCTAATGAAAACAGCTCCTCCTTTCTTCCATCCTAGCCCCTGTACCATATGAATGGAAAAAAATCCTTGCATCTGGCTGGGCAGGTTGAGGAGGAGGGCTGGGAAGGGCCTGTCTTTTTCAAAGAAGACATTAAGGAAAAGGCTATTCTTACTGCACAGGAAAATTATAACTTTCTGTTGTGACTGTAGCTATTCAGCATCTCCATGTTTTTTTTCTTTTCAAAAGACATCCTCAAAGAACCCCAAGTATTTGGCCAGAATCCTCTGGAAGCTTCCAGACATTGGAAAAGAACCCTATGTGTTGGGAAATAAAAAGAACTGAACTGGTTTCCATTCAACCATTTCCTCAGTCTCCTGCCACTTGAGAAAGAAAGAGGGAAAAAAGAATATGATGGGAGAAGGAAAAGATTTCTGAATTTGAGGAGTGAGCACAAGGCAAGATGTCCGTTCCTCCTACTTCTTCCCATTCTGCCTATAGTCCCTGCAGCTGTCCCAGCACCATCTCCTTTACAGGCAAATTGGGTTGCACTCTCAGTATGAATATCCTCCCTGTCCAGCTACAAGGGTAGCCAGCTTTTTGGTAAACCTTCTGAATTTTATTCTGTACTCCAATGGCAGGTAGAGAAGGCAAAGGACCAGGCTGTGTCTGGGTTCAGCAGATCCTGTCTCACCCTTCACCTAGGACCTGTCCATACTTCGTCCCCTCCTTTACTTGCATCTATTCAACCCCAGCCCTTCCTCCTTCTTCTTCCTCCTCCTCTTCTTCTTTCTTCTTCTCTGAGACCTTCCTGTGCATCAGTGAATGCTCTCTCTATTGCAATAGATTGAATACAGTCATCTCCTTAATTATAGGGTGCTCCCCTGGCCCCCAGCTTCCAATCCTGGGGGTCTCAAATACAGCCGCCAGCACCTTTGGCGTTCAGAGAGGAATTACCCTATGTGATATCAGGAAGGATATGAGCAGGACCTTGATGGGTGACAGCAAGGGTGCCAGGATGCATAAGTGCTCCCGGCGACCCATTTCGTGTCAAAACCCAGAAGCAGTGAGCTTGTGAGGGAGTTCATTAGCGCCTAGGAAGCAAACACAAATCCTCCCTGTGCGTGCGCACATGTGCATGAGTGCATGTGTGTGGGGGCTGTACAGGAGAGAGTGCTGAAGGGTCTCCGGGTGACAGGGAGAAGCAGTTTTGTTCCCTTTACAAAGCTCCCTTGTCCCGTGCTGGAACTTCACACGCAGTACTGCTCTGTGAACAAGCAGCAACGGCAGCTGCAGCCAGAGCAATGTGTGCTGGTACAGAGCTGCCATTTGTCAGGGTTTGTTCCCAGAGGACTTGGAGGGACAACTTTTGTTGAGGTCATTTGGAGGAAGTGGCTGCTCAAAGTTGGGAAGTCCTTTGAGTTCTTAAATGGAAAAAGACAATAGCCTCTTTGCTCCAAGTGTATGTGATTTGGGGGAGCCCCAGGCAGCCATCCATGAAAACTGAATAATACTGCTTGAAAAAATATATGAAGCTAGGGTATGGGGTACGCATGTGTAATCTCAGCACTCTGAGAGCCCCGAGGCACCAGGATGGCAAGTTCAGCCCAGCCTGGGCAACTTAGTTACTTAATAGAAAGAACCTGTTGCAAGGGCTGGGGTTGTATGTCGCTCAGTGCAACAGCCCTCGTTCAGTCTGAAGTACCACACACACACACACGCATGCGCACACACACACACGCAGAGCTGGGTCACTTTAAAAAATTCGTGTGTGTGTGTGTGTGTGTGTGTATTTTGAATGGTGTTTTCATTACACTCTTGGAATCCCGAAAGTAATGATTTTCTGTGCCTTGGCTTAGGGCCTGTGGTTTGTGAGTTGTCTTCCCGGCTCCAGCTGTCTGTCTGTCTGCACACCCCAGCCTGTGGCAGTCCTCCCATCTGAAGTGTGTCCTTACTAACGTTGGTAGACAGCCTCGTGTACAATCAGGTTGTTTGGTTGGCTCATTTCTGTGCGGCCTGTTGTTGAGAGGAAACAAAACAGAATGGACTGGGATTTCATGAGTGGTCTTGGCCAGGGGGCAGAATCTGAGGGTGCAGACTCTGCCTTGGGTGAGTAGGTGGGTTCCTCCGTCAGTGAGGGTTACTGGGGCAGATTCCTCCATCTTCCTGGGGTGCCACGGCGGGTTCCTCCCAATAATGCTGAAATTAACACCTCTGGATCCCCGACTTTCAGCTTCTGAGAATGAAAGGTAAGTAAAACAAAAAAGAAAAGGGATTGATTAAATGCTATAAAGGAAGTTCTCAAACTTTTTGGTCTCAGAACCCCTTTACACTCTTAAAAATGAGAACCTTGGAGCTGGGGATTTGGCTCAGTGGTTAGAGTGCTTACCTAGCAAGCACAAGGCCCTGAGTTCGAGCCCTGGCACAAAAATAAAAAGAAATGAGAACCTTCAAGAACTTTATATGAGATATTTTGATAGTTGTCCTACATTAAAAATTATTACTGAATAAATACAGGTACTTATTTGTTAATATATTTAAAAATAATTATGTAAAAATATAAATTATCTAAAGAACTGAAAATTCCACAAATTACATATTTTTATTAATAATAATTATCTTTTCCAGGATAGATGACATTTATAGAATGGCATTGTTTTACCTTTTTGCAAATCTCTTTTATGTTTAGTTTATAGATTCTAATATCTGCTTCATCATTTACTCTTGTGATAGATTATTTTGTTTAAATTATATGAAGAAAACCTGTCCTACCATATTAGTGGTGCTCTACGAGGCCTGTGTCTTGTATATTATGTACTTTTAGATATACATGATAGTGTGAATTCAGCATCCTCTTTTTTGAAATCAGAGTCCTGTGAAGTAAGTTCCTTGGCTAAAGTCACCCACTGTTTGCAGGGATTCCACCTTAATTTCCTTGAATAAACTGGGTAGCCCATCTCTCCTTTCTCTAGGCGTTGTGCAAGGCTTGTGGGGGCACAGAACTGAGTGTAGATCCTAGACTTCAGGTTGCTCCTAGCCAAGGACTAGCCAGGCTCTGGAATAATTACTGGAGAGAAATTAGGTGAATGGCCTACTTCCCACTCCATTTGTGGAAGAATCTGTCTCTCTCTCTTTCAATTATTTAGAAGTACACAAATCATAATACTGCTCTATACAAATTTCAGAAACGGAACACACATCTCATTACAAGGTGGCCTCTTTACAAGGTCATTTGGGTGGCTTTTGTCTAGAGGCAGAATAAAATAACAGAAAACAAGCTGACATGGGAGAATTTGTAAATCTGAGCTTTATTGACTTTGGGGCTCTCTCCTATAAATGTAAGATTTGGCAAACAATAAACAACTAAAAACAAAGCAAACAACAACAAAAACAACTGCACTAAATTTCTGTCCCCTTTAATATTCTGTGAGTCTAAATATGTTTGATTACTGGGAAGAGTGAGTGGTTTGAGTGCCAGTTAAAATCATTGCTCTGTTGCAGAGAATTGGGCAGACGGAATAAAGCAGGAAGCCTGCCATCTGGCGGTGAAAATATGTATTGCTGTTTTGCACAATCTCGGGCTGTTTACAGAGCCAGAGCCCTTTCCTCTTCACCCCCACCTTCCTTAATTATAGAAGTTTTAATTGTACCACAGTTACAATACTTAATTGTCTTATCTACATAATAATGAGCGAAGGGAATACATTTGTGATTTGGCTGACCATGTGAGCCAGGAGGGCTCTTGCTTCCACAGTTAATTGCTCCAAAACTCTGCCTGCGGCTTTGCCATACCCTCAGCGCACACTTTGAGTTAAAATTCCAAGTGTCCGTGAGTTCCTGTCTCTGTCTCCAGACTTTAGGCTTCAGGGAAGGATGCCAGCGGGAGTTTTTCTGGGAGGATATCTTCAAAGGGGGACTGTCGGAATTCTCCTCACAGCCCACTGATTCTTGGATATTTTAGTCATGAGATGGGATATAAGAAAACAAACCCTGGGCAGAGACTGTGGGCAGGGAGGGTGTCAGCTAGGAGCAGCATTGAAGGCTTGTTTCAAATGAAGAAGTGTAAGGGTAGTTTGAAATCATTGCTGGAAACCAAGTGGGCAAAGATGGGCACTGACACGCCTATTCCATTCTGTGGGTTCCAGCGAGCCGAATCCCTTTTGTGTTTCTTCACTCAAAGCCTTTTGCAGTGAATGAGAGAGGGAGAAAAATCTCAACAGACAATCCACTGGTGTCTGGTACGATGTACAGGACACTGAATGATGTGAAGAAGGCTTGGCCAGGGACGCTTGAGAGAGGCAGCGCCAGCCTTGAGACTAGGAAGAAACCAACTTGTACACCCTGTGCCTAGCCACAAACATCTTTAAAAAATAAGAATAAAAGGAATCCACCTCCTATTGGTGGTTTATAAGATATGAAAGGCTGATAATCATTGGTCTATAAGCTAATTATTAATTTAAAATGATTTTTAAACATTTCCCAAAAACTAAACCCTGTGCTGGGTGTTAGGCTGGAAGAAACACACAGTCCCTACCCTGGTGGAATGTGCAGTCTAAAGCAAAGACGTGGAACAAATAGTTATAAAGTATACATCTATATACCTAGTGAGTCAATTACATTGATTCATTTGAGTTAGCCAGGAGGAAGGGGTGTGTGTGTGTGTGTGTGTGTGTGTGTGCGCCTGCACACATGTATGGGTGTCCCAGGCAGAAATAAAAGCGGGTTCATAACTGCTAAGACAGAAACTGAAAAGTTGGTTTTTCCTGAGAAGGAGGGAGGGTGGATGACATGAAGCTGGAAAGTCAGGCAGAAGCCAGCTTACACGGGCTTGTGTTACCTTCATCTTCAGAAGGCGGGGAGTCAAGAACAGGCATAATTTGATTTGCATTTTGAGAGCTCACTTTGGCTGCAGTGTGCTGGGCAGTTTGGATGAGGGCCAAAGAGAGGCAGGAGAAGGCCAAAGAGAACGAATTAGGAGTAAGTCAGCTCTAATAATGCCAGAGCAAGGTGGTGGCAGCCAGAGCTGAGGAGAGAGGGCTGAAAAGAAAGGGAGAGACCCTGGGATTCCAGCCTGGCTGGTGACTCCAGCTTAAGGTATCTCAGGCTTCTGGAATGAAGGGCCGTGACTCTTAGGACTTCGGCAACTGCCTGTGTACAGGGATGAAGGAAGATAGGTCCCTGTTGGTTCTGAGCAGTGCCCGAGAGAATCACCTGTTTAGTGTCAATATTAAGATGATGTTATCTGTTATCACTGCTAATATTGAACATTTTTGTAGGTTCTCACTAATAAGGAAACAGTCTGTGTGAGTATTACCAAAGAAGAGGAAATTATTATTTTTTTCCTGGGGGCAGGGGTGTCTTGTAGGAGTCCAAATAGAGTTCAGTTGTAAAATAGTAGAATTAAAATTATTAAAATTAGTAATAGAATTTTATTTTATTTATTTTTTTTTTTGTGGTGCTGGGGATCAAACTCAGGGCCTTGTGCTTGCAAGGCAAGCACTCTAATCACTGAGCTAAATCCCCAGCCCAATAATAGAATTTTAAAGGTGACTATATATAAGTATAAAATCAATACTTTTTTTGTATACAAACAAATGGAGAGATATACCATACTCATGGATGAAACTACTTATAAAAATATAAACTCTTCTAAAATTAATAAATAAATTTAATGCCCTTTCAATCAAAATCCTAATGTGTGTGTGTTTGTATCCTTAAATCAGGATTGGATATTATAAAGAACACACTTTGTTGATTATCTTGTTTAGATCTCTCTGTCTTTGCTTAATTTTTGTCTATTTGATTTGTATTGTACTCCAAATGGTGTGTTAAGGTGTCTCTTCTGTGTATTTCCTTCTATTTTTCTTTACCTTTCCTGTATTTTCTGCTTTATATAAGCCAAACATTCACCATCCTTATGCAAGGATAATCACTATCTTGAGTTCTAGCCCTGTAGTTTAAGTTTTGCTTATTTTGTTTTTGAATAAATGGAGTCATAGAGCACGTATGCTTTTGGGTTCTGACTTATTTTCTTCAACATTATTTTTTCTGAGATTTATCCATATTGTTACATGTGCTTATAGAGTATTCATTCTCGTTGTTGTATTGGAAACTGTGACTGTTCATCATGTGTCTCCTTGGATGGATTCAGAAATGTCTAGCAGATTAGTAAAGCACAGTTCTGAAGATGTTTGTGGGTGATGGAAAGGTAGGTCAGCAAACTGACAGGGGAAGACTCACCCAGGTTGTGGTCAGCAACGACCAATAGGTTTGTAGCTTGGATGAAATACAAAAGGAAAGAAGAAAGAAGTGTTCCCTTTTTGAAGACCTCCAGTCTTTCTGAGTGGGTCCATTCTTTGCTCCTGTTGTCTTTGAACATTGGTCTCCAGGTCTGCATGTTTCTCTAGCCTTCCGATGCAGACTTGCACTGGTGACCTCCAGGGAACTTCTAGGCCTTTGACCTTGGACTGGTGCTTCATCCTTTATCCCTCTCATTCTGTGGGTTCCATCTTCTTGGCTGAGTAGATACTGGATCCAATGCATTTGCCATTGTGGACTCTCCTGCCTCTGATCCTGTAAGCCTGCCTAATAAATCCTCTTATAGACATATACATATATTTTCTATTGATTCTACTCCTCTGGAGGACCCTATTGTGTATATGTACCAAAATTTATCTTTTCTATTATTGATAGACTACTTTTGGGTAGTTTTGAGTTAGGGGCTATTACAAATCAGTTTGCTATGAAACTTCTTGTGTGTCTCTTTGGTGCATATTTGTGTGTATATCTGCTAGGTATTTACTTAAGAGTGAATTTCTGGTAATAGAGTATCAATTGGCTCTTGATGCCTCACTTTTAAATATGAACAGACAGCCAAAGTCACCAAACATTTGAAGAAAGTCTCCCGTGTAAGATAAAGATATATGTAAACCTACACACAGTGAACAAACAAATACAAGTATGCTTAGTTTACCCCTCTATCTTCTGTCCCAAGAAACTTCATTTTCTCTGGCATAGCCTGAAATAAACATTGTAGTGGTCCAGCACTGTACATGTAGCATTTTGGACAGTTGGGTCATAGTGCCTGTTTGCCACATTTTGCCACATTTGGAACTGGATGCTGATGTACTTTACCTTTTGGTCTTGACATCATCACGTAGACTCTTTGATCAACACTGATGGATATTATCCTAGTTCCACACAGCACACAGCCTACTATGAAGACACTCTGGCTGCAGAGCCAAGCAACCTGGTTTCCCACAGCAGAGATGGTTGGAAGGTGACCTCACTTATTTTGGTCACAGTGTTACTTCTGGCTTCTTCAGTTGCATATAAAACTGGCTTTTTCAGTTGTAGATACCAGGGTGATTCATTCATTGGCCTGTGGATTTTTTGGTCACTATTGTTCACTTGCCTTTTGGTGCTTTGTTAACTCATTTCATGTGACACGTTTGCACACTAAATTATTTCATATATACCATATTGAATAGAAAAGAAAAGAGACCCTACCCTTCCCTTTTCCCTTTGATAGCCAGAAAGGGGCAAGATGAACTGACAGGCATCACACCCATCCCCTCACTTCCCTTCACCTCCTCAGGGGTGGCCTGGAGTGACAAGCCATGGGGTCTTGCCACCGTAGGGTTATTTCCGTGGTCACTGTCAAGGCCGTACTGGAAGGAGCCATGACTTGGCTGACAGCTGGAATGCTCCTCCCCTACTCTGGGGTTCCGGGCTGCCTTTGCAAAGAGCAGCCTAAAAACCACACCAGTCAAGGCGCAGACTGAGTCTGGACCTGAAATGTCTGAGCTCCAAGAATTCATGATCAGCATTGCTGGCCCTCCTGGGAATTCTTAAAAAGCAGTGTCAGTCATGATTTCAGCCCTGTTGTTTTCATGGAAACACAGGACCTGTAAATCAAGCGGCTGCTTCTTTCCAAGTTCTCCAACTGTTACCATGACGGCTGTAGCTGGCCTAGATGCACCCATGCCACTCCAGATGTATCTGTGTTGGCTGTAGCAAGCTTGAAACACAGACCCATCCCAGATAACTCTGCCCTCCAGTCACTCCTGGTAACTCTGCTCTGTAACCTCCTGATGAATCTGCCTGCTTTGTCATTACTATGAAAGTCCTCAAACAGGTCTGTGAAATGTACAAACCATGCACGCACGGGCCCACTCTTCTCTGTATAAGTACCACTCCTTCACACTTCTTGGATCAGTAGGAGGAGGGATCCCTCTGGTGTACTACCTGCCACGTGCTGCAGCAGAGGTCCTAATGAGGGACTCTTGGGTAGTCCTACTGCCTACTCATGAGCCTTACCTTGGGTAGTGTGAGCTGAGTAGATCACATTTAAAAGAGCTGATAACACTAGAAGAAACTATCCTTGAACAGTTCCAGAGACTGGAAGCAGAGACCAGTGGCAACTAGTGAAAATAAGTGATGACCAGTGGCAGAGACAAGTGTAGAATGGTAGTATTAATCATCATTGACTGGTGGTGGCTGGCAGTGAACTGCAGAGAGCCCCAGAGAGGCAGCTGGGGAGCTAATAGAGTGGCTAGGAGCAATTAAGGGACATAACTCTAAGAGTTGTAACACTAAGAGCTGAGAGCCACTGTCACTCAAAGCCTGGAGCTGGTTTGCCAATTTGTGAATTCTATCTGAATTGAGCAAAAGAACCTTCAGCTGATTGGTGGCAATACAGAATGATTTAACAAAGCACTGAAACATCAAAAAGCAATAGAACAATAGTGACAAGAAACCTCACAGGCTCTTCCAACGGTGAGGTTGGGATGTAGAGCCATATTGTGGTACATCTATTATACAGTAAAACCTTGGTTTATGAGAATAACTCATTATACTTGTAATCCAAGACACTTGTATATCAAAGGAGAGAGAGAGAGGAGAGAGAGAGATAGGGGAACTAATTGCGATCATGTGATGTTTGTGTGACATACTACTTGTATTGCAAGACATCATTTGTTTACCAAGTTAAAATTTCTCGGAAATGTTTGCTTGTCTTGTAGAACACTTGCAGGCCAAGTTACTTGCAGTCCAAGGTTTGACCATACATGCTTCCAGTGTGTTCCTTCCATTTTGAAAACTTCTAAATCCTCACAAACAAAATGAAGAGGCAAGTGGCAAACAAGCAATCACTATTTACCACAAATAGTGTAAAATGTTTATCAATTCAAGAGAAACATTGAAATCAAATGGCAAAAATGGAAGAGAACATGGAGAAGCAATTTGTAGAAGAAACTAAAGGCCATTCAAGTACAAAAAAGGTTTACCCTCTATTATAATCAGAAAAATGCATTTGAAATAAGTATAATTTTTATCCATCAAATTGATGAAAGTTTAAAAAAAAGTATATGTAGTGATGAAGGCATGCAGACAATTTTAGAGGAATGTGAACTGGCTTTTATCTTTATTCTTATATTTTCTAGAGCTTTCCAAAGTAGTCCCACTTCAACCTGGTAACTCCATATCTCAGCGTCTTTCCTAGAGAAGCAATTAGCCATGCAAGTGAAGATGTGCATTAGGGTATCATTTAAGATATCAAACAATTGAATACAATAGTAAGTAATGACAATGTATCTGAACACATACAGATATAGGAATATGGGCAGTATGAAATTTTTGCTTTTGAAGAATATTTAATGACATGGGAAATACTAGTTATATAATATCAAGTAAAGGAAGCAAGATAAATTTCCATATACCAGTAGTGAGAAATACGCTTATGAGAAAGAAAAAAACAATAAAACATCAGCACAATTTCTTTCAGAAAAGCTTACATTTGATTGTTTACTTATTTCTCTCTCAAAGAGCAGGGGGTAGAATTCAGGCCAATGTTTTCTTGTTACTTTATTCTATCTCTCCCCTGCATTAGGCATTCACTTAATAGTTGAATGATTAAGTGGAGTGAGATTTTATTTTCTTCTTTATATCTGGTATTTTCCTAATTTCAAGTAATAAACATTGTGTTACAACTCTTTGTGTAACAAATAATAGAAATGGAACTCAGGCTGGTTTACACCCTATAAAACCACTATTAATTGGTGATAATGACTATCAATTTGGGGATTTTTTTATTTTCATGACTTCTCACTCATACTTGAATCTCCACTGGTTTTATTGATCTGATTGAAAGAAAGAATGTATTATAGTTTGAGATTTTAATTTCCAAACACAGAAATTGGCTCTTTTTAATTTTAGTTGTAAGATACACTTAAAGTGAGTTTTAGCTTTAATCATTTTTAAGTGTATAATAATTCAGTAGCACTAAGTACATTCACAGTGGTAGGTAACCATCATAAACATGCATCTCTAGAAATTTCTATATTCCTAAAACACTAACTCTCCATTCTCTCCCCCTCACTCCATGCCCTGGCAGCCACCATTCTACTTTGTCTCTTTATGAATTTGACTACTCGAGGTACTGTTATTGGATGGGTTCCGATATTCCTGGGTTCTTTCCCTCCTCAGGCAAAGAATTGAATGAGGGGGACAAAAAGTAGTTCTAAAATTTTATTTAAAAGTACAGAAAAAAGAAGAAAAGGAAAATTGAGCATAAGAATAAATACAGCAAAATGTGTACCGGGCCTATAAGGCACGGTAGGGGTTACCACGAGAAACGCATGATAGCAGTGGTGCTGGGGACGCAGCCAGCATCTTCCATGGGAGGGAAAAGGGAGAGCCCCATCCCTGGTGGCTCTGTAGGAAACAAGCCCCCAAGTGGCTGGTGTTGCTTCTATTTATGGAGTGGAGTTCTTGTGGAAAGTCACAAGAACTCCCTGCAGTCCAGCGAGGGCTGGTGCTTGAAAATCACGCCTCAGGCTGAGGTCAGGTGCAGGCCACTCCCCCAGGTCACGCTCCCTTGCCAGCCAGCCTCAGCCACGCCCTATTCCTACCTCAGTACCTCATATTAGTGGCATTATACAGTGTTTGTCCTTTTGTGACTGGTTCATTTCAACCAGCAGTATCCTCAAGCTTCATCCTTGTTGTAGAATATGTCACAATAGCCTTCGTTTTTAAGGCTGAATAATTCCACTGCGTGTATATAACGTGTTTTTTTATCCACTCATACTTTGATGGATACTTGGGTTGTTTTCAACTTCTATCTACTGTAAATAATGGTGCCAGGGACATGGGGATGGGGATATCGGTTGAATTTCCTGCTTCCAGTTCTAGTGGGCATATACCTTGGAGTGGAATTGCTGCATTATATAGTAATTCTATGCATTTTTTTTTTTTTGAGGAACTGCATACTGTTTTCTGCAGTGACTGTACCATTTTACATTCCCACCATCAGTTCACGGGGTTTTAATTACTCCAAATCTTCACCAGCACTTGTTTTCTGTTTGTTTTTAACTATAACTATTCTAATGAGTATGATGTGGTGAAACAAACCATTTTAGAAAAGAAGTTCGGAAGGCCCTGGAAACTGCATGTTGTTGTTGACAAAGGTGGATTTTTGTAGATTTGGCTCCTTTGTGTCTTCATGGGACCCAGATGCATCTACAGAACAAGATTAGGTTACATAGCCTTGTGGTAACTTCCAGAGTGGGAGGAGACCCTGCTTTCCCTGGGAGTAATTGTTGAATATCTACGGCTGAGATTTCATTCAGCTGCAAGTGATGGAGCATGTGCTGTATCTGTGTCTCAATGTGGGGTAGAAGAGTGATGGGAGTGAAATCTAGTCATGTTGTAGAAGTGCTGGCTAAACCTTTCTGCTCTATTTCACAGAGTGTGGCTCAATTGAGCAGTTATTAATTCTGTGACCCAATAAAAATACCTCTCAAAAAATTTTGTTGTTACTGTTTAAATTAGAGGATTGACCACTGAAATTTGCAAGCAGTTTTCTGTTCCTACACAGAAGCTGGTAGGTCACCCTGGGATAGAATCTTGTTCTGGAAAAACCCAATTTAGACCTCAAGTGACACAAATATAGAGCCAGTTCTGACTCCTTTGCTCTGTGGGAAGAGGCTAGATGAACAGTTTTACTAAAGTGGGGTATCGGGTCTGATTCTGCAGGGGTGATGTCCTGTCATTGCTCCTGCACACCCATTGGTAGGTGTAGTCTGGCGTTTCCTGGACCAGATATAGAAATTTGCAAAGGAAGGGCTCAAGACCTGGCCATTTTTACTTTGAGATTTTAAAACATGTTGGGATGGACCGGGGCAACTATGATCATGAAAATGAGAAAAGCAAATAGGAAAAGATCTTAAAGAATCTTGTAATAATAATTTACTCTATTAGTATCTATTGTTATATAATAAATTGCCCAAATTTAGTGACTTAAAATAGCAGACATTTATTATCTTAGCTTCTGAAGGACAGAGATATGGGAGTGGCTTACTGGGTGGCTCTGGTCTGAAATTTTGAAAAGTATGAGCCCAAATACACCTTTTCTTTTCATAAACTGACTATATTAGTTATTTGTTATAGTAATGGAAATCTGACTAACACATGTGTCAATGAAGATTTATCAGTTGCGACATTTGTTCTATTCTGATAGGGGATGTTGGTAGCAGGGGAGGTTATACATTAATCAGGGTGAGAGATATATGGGAAATCTCTGTATCTTCCTCACAATTATTTTTGTGAACCTGAAACTATCTGTGACTAGGGTTCTGTTTATTTTTATT